>CAUYPK010086735.1:0-21082 GCA_963574355.1 Loris lydekkerianus | reverse complement strand
GCTATTTCTTTTCTTAGAGTTTCATAGTTCTCTTTGTAGAGATCTTTCACATCCTTTGTTAGGTATACTCCCAAATATTTCATCTTCTTTGGCACTACTGTGAAAGGAATAGGGTCCTTGAGTATTTGTTCGGCTTGGTTGTTGTTGGTATATATAAAGGCTACAGATTTATGGGTGTTGATTTTGTAGCCTGAGACATTGCTATATTCCTTGATCACTTCTAAAAGTTCTGTAGTAGAATCCCTAGTGTTTTCCAGATATACGATCATATCGTCTTCGAAGAGTGAAAGTTTGATCTCTTTTGACCCTATGTGGATACCCTTGATCGCCTTTTCTTCCCTAATTGCAATGGTAAAACTTCCATTACAATGTTAAAGAGCAGTGGAGACAATGGGCAACCTTGCCTGGTTCCTGATCTAAGTGGAAATGATTTCAATTTAACTCCATTCAATACAATATTGGGAGTCTTTTTCCCCACTGAATGTTTTTAATTGGCTTGTCAAAGATCAAATAACGAAATAACGGTAAATAGCTGGATTCATCTCTAGGCATATAACCAGAAGACCAAAAATCACAATGTAACAAAACCATCTGTACCAGAATGTTTATTGCAGCTCAATTCATAATTGCTAAGTCATGGAAGAAGCCCAAGTGCCCATCAACCCACGAATGTATTAATAAATTGTGGTACATGTATACCATGGAATATTATGCAGCCTTAAAGAAAGATGGAGACTTTACCTCTGTCATATTTACATGGATAGAGCTAGAACATATTCTTCTTAGCAAAGTATCTGAAGAATGGAAGAAAAAGTATCCAATGTACTCAGCCCTACTATGAAACTAATTTATAGCTTTCATATGAAGGCTATAACCCAACTATAGCACAAGAATACGGGGAAAGTCTCGAGGGAGGGGAAGGGAGGGGGGAGGTTGGGTGGAGGGAGGGTAATTGGTGGGGCCACACTTACAGTGCATCTTAAAATGGGTACAGGCAAATCTTACTAAATGCATAATACAAATGTCCATATAGAATAACTAAGAAAATGTCATGAAGGCTATGTTAAACAGTTTGATGAAAATATTTCAGATTGTATATGATACCAGCACATTGTACTCTTTGACTGCACTAATGTGCACAGCTATGATTTAATTTAAAAAAAAAAAAGACAACCTGGAATTTAACTCAGGATCCATTTCCTTGTGTAGCTTGATTTGGGTTCAGTAGTTAAAGCCTACCACTTGAACTATTTTGTTTCTTTCTCTTTTTGTTTTTAACTTACATTCTACATTGCTATTACTGTTTTAAGAGTTCTTGATCATAGTTTAAAATTTCTATAATACATTATATTTTCTCTATATTTTTTCTAGAAAAGAACAATAGACATTTTCTTCTTAAAAATATCAAATGTTAACACATAAGAACTGTGTTGCAGAAAGTATGATTTCTACTAAACTCAACAACATGCCCCAAAGCACTCTCTTCACCTCAATTTTGAACTTAAAAGAATATTTCTCCTATACTTTGTATTACTTTTAAGGGCTACAGATGGTCTACTAGAATATTCTTCACCATCACCATTATTACCTATTTATTGTACTTCACTAGTATGCTAGATACCAAATAAAAACAATGATAAGTTTCCCAATCTCAGATGACAATCAAATACAATACACTAGGAACTTCTTTCCTTTCCTGCTTTCTTTCCTTAAGAAACAGGGAGATCATAGAAATATAACATTTTTGAAAATAACTCAACAGATGACTTTAATAATAAAGAAATTCTATACCCACAGAGGACTAATTACAGTGACAAGCTTTGCTTTTTGATATATGAACTTCTAACTAGGTTAATGAACTTTAAATTGGGCCACATAATTTGAAATACATAATGAAATTTTTAGTAAACTATTCCTTCCATACCTGTATCAGGTGTTGTAGGAATATCTGGAAACAGGGTAATCTCTTAATCACACAGCACTTCCAATGGGGTTAGTCAACTAAGAATCAATTATAATATTCTATAATTAATATAATATTAATACATGCATAATAGGGTATTTGGGGAGAGGCCTAGGATTTAAAACTTGGGAAAAAATCAACTAGGCAAAAGGTTGAAAATAATATTCCATGCATTGGGATTAGCACATATAAAGGTCTTGATTTTTCCATAAATGTACAGCCAATTTGAATGAAATTATCATCATTTTCGCCAACAATAACACTGGCTTTGAAACATTAAAAATATCAAGTGTTGATCAAATGAATGAAACTTATGGATCTGTTATAGATTGTCTAAGGTCAATTTCCATAATTATCCTTTTTTAGGGTTCCTTATTACCATTGTATTTAAATATTAGTGTTCTTTTTATACTTTCTATCTATCTAACGGTACATTATGGGTGGTAAATGTGAGTAAGAATTATAACAATGAAATAATAAAACTGGTTAATATCACAGTATTATCCAGAAGTGCTGACCTAAGTAATAAATTAAACAAGCATTGAATTGCTGTATGTGAGTTACATTAACCAACATACCAACTTCCTGCACATCAAGGCTGTCAAATATTCCATTTCAAAGGTGAAAATCTAAATATTCAAATACTCATTTTGTTTGTTAATCTAAAAAGTGGAAATGGAAACATGCTATTACCATCACTGATGACCTGAATGCTCTAGAACAGCACATTGGCCAAGTGAACTAACACTGAAGTGGCACAAAGTCCTGAGAGGACAACCTTTAATTTGTAGCTACCTACTTCTGAGGGTTACCAAGTAGAACGGAAGGTTGTGACAAAATAATAATAAAGTGGATAAGAAGGCATTTTTTAGTTCTAGAAGGCACCTTCGTGATCATTGGGTCTTATCTCCTTTTACAATTGTGGAAATTCCCAGAGAGATTAATAGCCCACTTTGGTACAGTTAATGCTGGCTGTACTAGGATTAAGTTCTTAACTCTTGACTCCCCAGTCCAATGTGCTTTCCACTGCAAAAAATTGGAAGCATATCCCTTCAACTCTTCTGTACCTCAAAAACAAAAGGTAGGAATGTTGAAGAGATAAAGCTATAGTAGCAATGAATATACATAAGTTGTGGCAAAAGAGATGAAGAGGGAAAACTAGTGGGAAGTTTGATAGACTGGCATCTTTCTTGGTTCCCAAACCTGCAAGCGTGGCTTTATGCAAAGGGACCTAACATTATTACTAATAAGGAAATACTGTGAATATTCCTACTCAAGGGAGAAGTCGAGAAGTCAATTTCTTCCTTTCCCTTGTAAATTCCCTTCAATCACAGAAAAAGAGAAATCACCTTAACTGATTATTTAGGTAAGAAAGTGAAGTCTACAGGTAGATAAAATACTGTAGGTAGGAAAGACCTGCTTTAGTATATTATTATGAAAGTCTTTATTCATTACATTTATAAAAGTCAATATAATAGACTGTAAAACATATGCTAACATTTAATTTTACTTCTTCAAAAACAACTTTACACTTTTACCAAAATTATGTGTATCTCTATTCTTCCCCCCCAAAATGATATAAAGTTGTACAGTATAAGTAATCAAGATCTTATACCAAGTAGTACCCCCAAAAGTGTATTCATAGAGTAAGGCAGAAGTATTTGGTGAAAGAAACAAAAGTGAGTCTGAAATTTTTAGACTTTCAAGCAGCTATGAAACAGGTAATACTGATGTTACAAAATGCAGAAGTTATTATGAAGTTATTCTTCCTTTTTTCATTTCTTTTTTTTTTTTGCCTTGAGTTCATAATATTTATGACATATTTAAATAACTACTTATTTCACAAATCACTGATCTAAAATATATTCTTGATACAAAAAGGGCTTCAAAATTTTTTAATAGTAGAATTCTTTGGTTACTTGAAATCTTATTCAGAAATTTCATTGGCGAATGGGTGGAAAATTCTCCAGGCTTCCCAATACCTACCCTAAGGTATCAGTATGAAACAGGGATAAATAATGCTATGAGATTTACTAACGGGCTGTTTCTAATACATAACTCTTCTATTCTGTTTCATGCACTTTGAGTATTGACCAAACTCTTTTAAACAATTGCTAGGAAGCATTACTATGCTTTTGATCCCTTTTATTCACAGTGCCATTAAAAGAACAAACTACATGGTGAAAAAAGTTGAGTTGTTTTAATACTCTGGTTTTTTTTTTTTTAAGCTGCTTAAGATAAATACTTATCATCTTTTTTTTTTTTTTGTATTTTGTTTTGTTTATTTGGGGTGATGGTGAAGCATATACTAATAGCTCACGACTTCAGGATTATATAATTCATCCACAACAAAAAAACCTTTATATCCCTAGATTTATTAAAAGAAAAAATATCTTTTTAAAAATTTGGATGATTTTATATTCAAATAAATATAAATCAGGAAATAAAGGTATATAAACCAAGATATTAAAAAAAGATTATTCCATAACTAAAATATTATAACATCACAAAATTGTAAAAATATCTTCATAGATATATATAAATACTACCTAGATAGATAAAGTATATAGATATAAATAGGTATAGATATATTCTTCACAACTCCTTAGGTCATTTTATTCCCTCAAAAAAATAGTTATACTATTGGGGTGGCACTGGGGCTCAAAGGAGTAGGGCGTCAGCTCCATATGCTGGAGGTGGTGGGTTCAAACCCAGCTCCAGCCAAAAACAGCAAAAAAAAAAGTTATGTTATCAAGAAGTGGCAAAACCAGTTAGGGTCTACATAATTATAATCATAAAAATCTATAATATCCAATAGGTTATTTAATGAAATATCTTTAAAAATTAAGTCATAAGCTACCAGGAGGAATTTTAAAAATGATAGCAAAGCAACTATTATATCATGGAAAAATTAAATATATTCTATACTGCATACAATCTATATGGCAGAATTTTACAACAAAATTTATATTTTCAATTAGAAATAAAATGGTACAGACTAGAAAAATAAAGTCCCTGTAACCTTAGTTGGCCCCTTACATTCTTGAAGGGTATCTTTCCAATTGGTGTCAGGCAAACATTGAGAACAAAAGAATATCCAAAAGAATAAGCTGAATTCAGATTCTATCAAAGCATGCCCTAAGCCAAAGTTCTGAGAAACAAAGATTGCTATTTCTTCTCAGCTAACAGAATCTTAAGAACAAACTCAATATATCCAAACTTCAAATCAGTGTAAAATGGAAGGATGTACACTTTCAATTCTCTGTGTATAAAGTAACTTCAAAAGAAAAGAGAAATATCCTTTTGTTCTAGGTAAAAGGCCTTAACCATAGACCTAGTGAATTTGTTAGTCTTCATACATAGGCACTTTTTATCATACATAGGTGCTATTTATGGAAAGAAAAAAATTAGATTTTTTTTTTTTTTACAATGAAACTGTAAAACTTTTCTTCAAGCTTAAATGATCTTCTCTATAAATAGTGTAAAGGCACACACAATGTAAATTTGGTAATTCTTAATGTCTCCCCACTATATTATAACCTGGAATCCATTTTATTAAAGTCTATTTCTATCTTTAAAATATGAGTTTGAACACATAGACAGGGGTTCCAATCTTGATCCCAAATAGTATGATCTTGGGACTGAGTCGCCTCATCTGCAATATAAGGAAATATTTCTCTCCGAAGATTTAAATGAAGATTAAATTAAATAACAGAATAAAGATACATAAAGTGTTTCTACTGTATTTGGCAATCAGAAGATGTTACTGATACTATTTAGGTTATGGAAATACTAATTTCTTCTATCTTGGATCAGCTGCCCATTTTTCTCTTTGAAGACATACATGCTGTATCAACCCACCTCTTCACCCACATATTCCTCATGATTAGTTGCCTATGTTTTATATCTTCATTCAACTTGGACAAATATTTTTCTTGTCCATACATGATTCAAAGTCAGTTAATTATTCAATAAATTTGAGCAGTAAAGAAAGATGTGCCTTGACCACCCACATCACTATATTTAATATCTTGGGTGTAGAAGATTTCATTTTAAAGAAATCCTTTAGCTTTCTCTTAGGCATTTAGCTTGGCACAAATTCTGCATTTTTAAACAAAAGTTTCTTTCAAAATTATAATGAGAATTATGACTCTTTATGTTTGTTGTTCAGCTTACCCTCCGTCATGCTTTTTTGATACTGCTTTCATTTTAATGTCTACTTCTAAAATTATTGACAAATAGAAAATCATTCATAATATTTAAGGGAAATTTTAGGTATCTAAAATAAAATAGAATTGGAATTATTTAAAATATGTAGTTATAATACTTATATCAGTGACAAAATTGAAAAATATTGTCCAAGCATTGGGACTATTTAATTATTATGACTTTAATTCCCTGGAGGTATAAATTGAAAAGTCCAAGCATTGGGACTATTTAATTATTACGACTTTAATTCCCTGGAGGTATAAATACATGAGGCTAATAAGATTTTTCACTATGAGAAAAACATATTAAAATATTAAAAGCTATTTAATGAAGTCCATTTCCTTCCAAAAGTAAACTTCAGGTTCTATCTGAAGCAACTTGAGGCAACGGAAGTTTCAAACACATTTTTTTAAACTAGCCATTATTTTCCATGTTGAAAAAAAAAAATTGCAATTTTATTTCCTAACGGCAAATGAAACTGTCAGGAAAATTTAGGTGTAATAAAATTGGGTGGTTAAACCAACATGCTGGATTTAAAATAAAACTAAATTAAAGGAATTAAAATTAATTCTTATGTCAGTCAACCCTTTAAAAATACTGTTCAAAACTTACTGTTTTTATAAATAGCATTTCCTTGTTCTTGATAAAGTGCAAAATTAACCATCTCTTTAATGATCACTAATGGTGCTGCAGTTGAAATTGTGCATTGAACAATATTTTGCATAAAATGTGTTGCTTCTGGCAACCTTTCCTCCTAAATAAAAAGTTGTCAAACAGGGTGACTTTAGTGGTACAGAGTTTTAAAATCATGGATTCATTCCAAGGTTAGCTAATAATGGCTGACATGCCCTGGAATCTTAAGGCCTAAATCAACATTGTTTTCACAGCTGTAATTAAGCCACCTAATCAGAAGCACATTTTGACGGGACAGTTTCTGGAAGCCAGACATTACAATTTCTTATGCCTGGAGCGCAGTGGCTCATGAGAGGTCCTTGTTTAATTTCAGGTTAAAAGGGGAGGGGGTGCAGTAAAATTAAAAAGACTATTTTTTTAAGCAACATAGAACAGTTGAAATGAAGCAGGCCCATGTGTTCATGCCTTGACCAGCCTTGCATCCCACCCTCCTCTGGCTTTCTGCTGAGTCCCCCCAACTCTCAAGTGGCAGCTGCACACAGTGGAGATGAAGGGTCTCTGCCAAGATCAACAGATGAGCTGGTCTGAACTGGCTCTCTGTGTGTTCTGATTGTAAATTGTGCTGGTGATGATTAGAGAATTCTAACACAGGATGTCAACTCTTAAAACTGTCCAGAGAAAATAATTTTTTTAAGTTCAGGAAAAAAATTTTAACTTCTTTTGTGGCTTGGTGCATAGTGTTGTGTCTATAACTTTCATATGATTCAAACAAATTCATCCAAATTAAGCAACTGTGTTATGAAAAGAGAGAAAAAGAAGCACCAGCCCACCAGCTCATAGCAGGGACCTTCATCATAGTCAGTTTACATAAGAGTGCTGCAGAGCATGGTCCTCCACCAACACAACAGTCATATGCTTCTAACACCTGCCAACAGTGGGTATTCATAAAATGATGAGAATCTAGGATATAATAGTCACATCTTATCAAATAACTATGTTGATGATTTTTAAACAGCTAACTTGCCAGCATAAGTTGTTTTTGCAGTGTTGTTACATTCTATAACATTTAAACTTTCAACCCCAGAGGCCACTGTAAAACTATCAATATGAAGGCACTAGTCACTGGAGCCTGATTACATTTAGTTCAGCATTTTAATTACATATGGATTCTATTAACTAAACCTTTTGCCTTATAGGCAACATTTTAATCAAATTACCATAATTTTCAAATATGTTACAATAGTCTGACGAGTTAAAAGTTCACATTCCTAACATATTAAATATCCAAAAAACTTTGCATAAAATAAGAAAATACTCCTTACAAATACAGTAATACATTTTCAAATGATTTGGGGGACTTTTTGACTAGCTAGTTACAAGTCATATTGTGATATTTATGTAACTGGTATGCATTTGTGAAAGGATTACACCTTTCAGCATATAATTATATTAACCAAATTCAGCATATAAACTTAGAAACACACATTCATTCTATTGTTACAAACTGAAGCAAGAACAAGACAAAACATAGATTCTAGTCCTCAAAATAGGTATCTATAACTTCTATTGAAGAATTTTAAGCTGAGATGGAATTTAGATTTCATCTAATAGAAACCTTTCATTCTACAGCCAGGAAAACTAAGACCCAGAAAAATAGCATGATTTATTTCCCAAAGATTTTAGGTGAGTCAATAGCAAATTTTGCTCTAGAACCCTTGTTTCCTCAGACTCTCTTTGATGCTACCTTCCAGTGTATACATTGCCATCCTACATAAGCAACAATCTAGCTGTCTAGCTGCTGATACCTCATACACTCAAGAACTCAAAGAAATATTTTTATAATACCTACAAGTGAAATTGCTGAGTCATGTGATAACTCCGAGTTTAATTCATTGAGGAATCACTATAGTGGTTGCATCATTTTACATACTCACCCACAATATTTGAAGGTCCCAATTTCTCTACATCCTTGCAATACTTGTTATTTTCCTTTTTTAAAGAAAATATAAATATATATGTGTGTGTGTATATATATGATATATATATATAACTTTACATCCACTAGGAAATACATATATATGTATATAAAGCGATATATACATAATATATATATAATATATATTAATATATAATACATATATATTGCATGAATATATACATGTACATATATCTATACATATATATCTCCTAGTGGATATAAAGCAATAGCTCACTGTGGCTTTGATTTGCAATTCCCTAATGATATGAAATATCTTTACATAAGTTTCTTGTTCTTTTATATATCTTCTTTGAAAAATTGTCTGTTCAAATCTTTTGTCCATTTAAAAAAATTAGACTGATTTTTTTGTTGTTGAATTATAAGAGGATTTTGTATATTCTGGATATTAGACCTTAGTCAGACATACCATTATAAGTATTTTCTCCCTTCCAGTGGATTGTCTTTTCACTGTCTTGATAATCTTTTAATAAACAAGCACTTTTAATTTTAAAGTCAAATTTATTTATTTATTTTTCTTTGATCACTTATCCTTTTGGTGTCATGGCTAAAAATCCATTACTGAATCCAAGCTCATGATTGATTAAGAGTTTTATAACATCAGCTCTTATGTATAAGTTTTTGATATATTTTGAGTTAATTTTTGCATATAATGTGAGATAAGGGATCAAGGAAATTAAAAGAAAAATTAAAAATTTCCTTGGGAATAAATGAGAATGGAAACATATCATACTAAAACCATAAAACACTGAAAATCAGCTCTAAGAGAGGAGCTTATAAAAGAAGAAAAAGGATTTCTAATAACCTAAAAATGCACTTTAAGGAACTAGAAAAACAAGACAAATGAAACAATATTTCTAAGGAAGGAAATAATAAAGCTCAGTACAAGAATAAACAAAATAGAGATTAAGAAAAACAATGTAAAAGATCAATAAACTTAAGAGTGTTTTTGGGGGGTGGTGCCTGTGCTCAGTGAGTAGGGCACCAGCCCCATATACCAAGGATGGTGGGTTCAAACCCGACCCCAGCCAAACTGCAACAAAAAAATAGCCAGGCATTGTGGCAGGCACCCATAGTCCCAGCTACTCGGGAGGCTGAGGCAAGAGAATCACCTAAGCCCAGGAGTTGGATGTTGCTGTGAGCTGTGTGATGCCACGGCACTCTACCAAGGGTGATAACGTGAAACTCTGTCTCTATAAAAGAAAAAAAAAAGTGTCTTTTTGAAAATAAAAGTAAAATTGATAAGCCTTTAATGAGACTAATAAAAAAGAAAGAAAACTCAAATGAATAAAACGAGATGAATAAGGAAACATTACAATTGATACCACAAAAATACAAAGGATCATAGAAGATATTATGAACAACCATATGCCTACAAATTTGATAACACAGAAGAAACAGATAAATGACTACACATTTACAATATAACAAGATTAAATTCTGAAGAAATAAAAACTCTGAATAGACCAATAACAAGTGAGGAATTTGAATGAGTAATAAAATGTCTTCCAACAAGGAAAAGTCCAGAACCTGATGGCTTCACTGCTGAATTCTACTTAAAATTTAAACATGAATTAATTCCAGTACTCCTAAAACTATTCCAGAAAATGGAAGAGGAGGAAATACTTCCAAATTCATCCTATGAGGCCAGTATTATCCTGATTTTAAAACTACATGACAATCCTAGGCCAATATCCCTGATGAACACAGACACAAACATTATGAACATTTTAGCAAACCAAAACCAATAGCATATTAAAAAGATCATTCACTATGATCAGCTTGGATTCATCCCTGGGATGCAAGGATGGCTTAACATACAAAAATAAAAAAAAAAGTGATACGCCATATTAACAAAAGAAGGACGAAACCCATACAATGATTTCAATAGATTTGGAAAGAGCATTTCATAAAGGTCGGTATCACTTTATGATGAAAAAAAGGCTCTTAAATTAGATGCAGAAGGTAAGTACCTCAACACAATAAAGGCCATATATGACCACAGCTAACAAAAAGATCAGGAATAAGACAAGGATGCCCACTTTTACAACTTCTATTCAAGATAGTACTGAAAGTCCTAGCCAGAGCAATTACTCAAGAGAAAGAAATAAAACCCATCCAACTGAAGAGGACAGAGTTGAATTGTCCCTGTTTGCAGATGACATGATCTTACAGATATAAAATCCTAACAACTCCACCAAAAAAATTGTTATAACTAATAAATAAATTTAGTAAAGTGTCAGAATACAAAATCAAAATACAAAAGTCAGTAATATTTCTATATGCTAATAGTAAACAATCTGAAAAATATCAAGAAAACAATTCCATTGTCAATAGTTACAAAAAAAGAAAGAAAGAAAGAAAAGAAATCTAGGAAGCAATTGAACTTAAGAGATGAAAGATTTATACATTGAATGCTATAAAATTTTGTTAAAAGAAATTAAAGAAGAAATAAATGGATTGGAAGAATTTATATTGTCAAAATGGCTATACTGTTCAAAGCTATTTACAGCTTTAATGCAAACTCTACCAAAATACCAATGTCAGAAATAGGAAAAAAAATCCTAAAATTCATGTGGAAACACACACACACACACACACACACACACACACACACCCCACACACCAAATAACCAAAAGAACCCTGAGTAAAAAGAATAAAGGTAGAGGCATAATACTATCTGACTTCAAAAAGATACTACAAAGCTATAGTTACCAAAACAACATGGCAGTAGCATTAAAAACAGACCCATAGACCAATGGAACACAATAAACAGCCCAGAAATAAATATATGGAACTACAGCCAGCTACTTCAATAAAGGTTCCAGGTACACATTGAGGAAAAGACAGTCTTTTTACAAAATGGTGCTGAGAAAACTGAATATCCACATGCAAAATAATGAGACTAGACCCCCAGATATTAATACAAAATCAACTCAAAATAGATTAAAGATGTAAATGTAAAATATAAAACTATGAAACTACTATGAGAAAACATAGGTGAAATACTTCATTACATTGGGCTTGGAAGAGTTTTTAAAATAAAACTTCAAAAGCACAAAAAACAAATGCAAAACTAGGTAAATGGGATTACATCACTAAAAAGTTTTTCAGAGCAAAGAACAACTATTAACAGAGTTAAGAAACAAACTACAGAAGGGGAGAAAAAATGTGCAAGCTATACATCTGAAAAGGGGTTAACATCCTGGATATGTAAGGAATTTTACTCAATAGAAAAAATGAAATAACCTTATTAAAAACAAAAGACATTTCTCAAAGAGGACACACAAATGGCCAACAAGCATATGGAAAAATGCTCAACATCACCGATATGATATAAAAATCAATACTGCAATGAGCTACCACCTCATGTCAGTTATAATAATCACTGTCAAAGAGACAAAAGAAAACAATTGTTGGAAAAGATGTGGAGTAAAGGGAACATTGACACATTGTTGTTAGTATTGCAAAGTAGTATGGTCATTCTGGAAACAGCAAGGAGATTCCTTTAAAAAAGTACAAACAGAACTACCATATGATCCAGCAATCCCACTACTGGGTATGTAACGAAAGGAAATGATATCAAAAGATATCTGCACTCTGATGTTTATTATAGTACTACTTATAGCAGCCAAGATACTGAATCAATCTAAGTGATCAACAATGGATGAATGAAGAAAGAAAATGTGGTATGTATACATAGATGTATGTGTATATACATGTACATACATTCACGTACATGATGAAATACTAGTTAACCATAAGAAGAATGAAATTTTGTCATTGACAACAATATGGATGAAGCTGGGGAACATCATGTTAAGTGAATAAGCCAGACCCAGAAAGACAAATACAATACGATCTCACTCATGGTAGAATTTTTTTTTATTTTTTTTTATTTTGCAGTTTTTGGCCGGGGCTGGGTTTGAACCCACCACCTCCAGTAAATGTGGCTAGCACCCTACTCCTTTGAGTCACAGACACTGCCCATATGTAGAATGTTTTTTAAAAAGTTAATATACTAGAAGCAGAGAAAGTAGAATAGTTGCTACCAGAATCTGGGGAGGGGAAGGAGGAAGGAAAGATAGGAACAGGCTGGTCAATGGGTACAGAGCTACAGTTAGATAGGAAGAATAAATTCTAGTGTTCTACTGCACAGTATAGTGGCTATGGTAAAATACTGTATATTACAAAATAGTTTTAAAAGAGGCTGTTGAATGTTCTCGCCACAAAGAAATGATAAATGCATGAGGTAATGGATACATGAACTACCTTGATTCGATCATTACACAACATAAATATGGAGCAAAACATCAAATTATACCTCATAAATATGTACAATTACAATGTGTCAATTAAAAAATGTGAATAGGCTTAACACTCATAGCTCAGTGGTTAGGGAGTCGGCCACATGCTCTGAGGCAGGCGGGTTCAAACCCAACCTGGGCCTGCTAAACAACAAATGACAACTGCAAAACACACAAAAAATAGCCTGGCATTGTGGTGGGCATCTGTAGTCCCAGCTACTTGGGAGGCTGAGGCAAGAGAATTGCTTAAGCCCAAGAGTTTGAGGTTGTTGTGAGCTGTAATGCCACGACACTTTACCGAGGATGACACAGTAAGACTCTGTCTCAAAAAAATAAACAAATATGTAAATAATTTTAAAAACAGTTTCATAGTTTTGGCTCTAATATGTATAGGTCTTTGATTAACTTAATCTTGAGTTCTATATAAGGTGAGGTAAGGCTTCAAGGAAATTTATTTTAGAAAATAATCATTCTACTATTTTATATAAATAAGACCTCTATTTCTGAAATAATACTCACCTATTCTTACTTTCTGCTATGCCTAAGCACAGTTGATTTTAATTTAGTATGCCACTGTCATTAACATTTACTGAGCACATACAATGTGTGTAAATGGTATTATGGTGGTCATTTTGTGTCCATGTTGGTAAACATATAGGGGTAGAAGTCCCAAGATATCTGAAATTATTTAAGTAGTAAGCTGAAAAGCATGTTCTTCGTAACAAGTAATCTGGGGTTTTGTCTTTGTTTTTAGAAAGAGTAATGAGCAAATATTCAATTTATATTATTTTAAATTATTTATTAACGTTAGATCATTACAAAAATGAATAAGATAAAGTCACATTATGGTAATATTGTAATATATATACAACTAGTTAATTATATAAGTCAGACTACTATGTAGTGCTTGAATAGGTAAATACAGTGATATGTGAGTATAACAAAGCAACTCTTACTTCTTCTGTCAATTGGGCCATAGTCTAAAAATCTAGATGGAATCAAAATATGACTGAATGTCAATGATAAAGAACTTGTACTTTGAGTAATGCTATGCTGACCATATCTGTATTCTGGAAAGATAATGCTGGCATTTACATGAAACACAGGATGCAAGGGAAAAGACTAGATACAGGAAAACTTACTGAAAGGCCGTTGCAATAGCTCAGGCAAATGGCCATGTGACCATAAGGATAGAAGGTGATGGAAACAGTAAGAATTAACAAATTGATTAAATATTGGTGGCAAAGGAAAAGTAGAGCAAATGGGAACAGTTCTTTCTTGGGCTACACGGTGGACATTTATATCAGAGACAAGGAAGGCAGGAAAAGGCATGAAAGAATTTAAGAATGTGCTCAGTTTAGGACCTAATAGAATTTGAGGTGTTTGCAGAAAACTGGAGTGTAGATTCCTGGCAGGCAACTGAAGCTGTCAAATAACTCAGTAAGAATGATACTTAGTTGCTGCCATTCTTTGAATAACTAGTAAGAATAATTAGAGCACAAGGTTTTCAAATTACTATCTATTCTTACTACAACTTATTAATTGATTATATTGATTAGTTTGAAATTTTCATTATTGAACCTCTTGCTTCACCCGTATGAAACTTCTTCATTGAAGAACAGAACTATATAAGTATATATAAATATATATTACTATTTATAATTATATCATTTTGTTTATATAAATATGTATTTATAAATATAAAATTTATACTATCACACGCCAAAGTCACCATCTGCATATCATCCATCATGAAAGTGGGTCCTCTTAAATTTTATCATAGAAAACAAAATTCTAGAAAGGATATGTGAGTCCAGTGGAATATGTGTTATTACGTCTAGGACCCTGTTTACTATAAACAAACAAACCAAAAAAATAAAAAACCTTTTTGTCTCCAGAATATTAGAAACCTTTCAAAGTATGAAAATGTATGGCAAGGATCAAAGAAAATGTTTTCATGTTGACTGGTTTTCCTGTTGATATTTCATGTTTTCCTCCTTCAGCAATATTAGTAGCCAAAGGCTAGCACTGGTGCTCACAATAAAAATAAAAAAGAATTTAATGATCCTACTTAAGCAAGTAGGATTTCACAAGAAGGTAAATAAAACAAGTGCTATTATGGCATAAAATGTGGGGACATCTTGAGAATAAATATAAAAACATAAAATTTGGTATAAGGAAAATATGTAAAGCAAAGAGAGTAGATGGTTTATAATGCGCTTGTCAGAGACATCTCAGAGATTTTCTCCGAAGGTGAAACTTATCGTGGCTTATAGACCACCTACTCCTCCAGTGTCATCTCTCATAATTCTCCATCTAATTCACTTTGCTCCAAACATACTATCTTTCAGTACCTTAAGAATGGCATGTTTCAGCCAGGCGCAGTGGCTCATGCCTATAATTCTAGCACTCTGGGAGGCCAAGGTGGGTAGACTGCCTGAGCTCACAGGTTTGAGACCAACCTTAGCAAAAGGCAAAACTCCATCTCTACTAAAAATAGAAAAACTGAGGCAAGAGGATCGCTTGAGCCCAAGAATCAGAGGTTGATGTGAGCTATCACACCATGGCACTCTACCCAGGGTAACAGCCTAAGACTCTCTCTCAAAAAATAAATAAATAAATAAATAAATAAATAATAATAATAATGCATGTCTCCCTTGTCAACTCCTACTCAATTTTCACTTTTTCAACTAAGATTGCAATTTGTCAAGCAGACCTTTCCTCACTCCACACCTAAGTCCCCTAATTATGTGCTCACAGAATTCTGTGCTTGCACTTTAACAGCACTATTTATTAATAACTATCTGCATAATGGTTGTACAGGTGCTCCATTATACTTGAAGTGTCATGATGGTAAAGATTTGCTTTATTTCACACTGCAGTCTCATAGCAAAACACCAAACAAGGAATCAGAAGCCTTGGGTGATTGGGTTCTAATTAAAAACCAGTGAGCTGAACTTAAGACTGTACTTTATACCACTGAACTGCACTGTATAGCCTTTCTCAACAAATTAAGTAACAGCTAATAACTAATTTAAAAAAAAAAGTTTCTCTGGAAGGGCTAAACACATCAATAATAATTGCATTAATAGCATTAATCAACTGATATAAAGTATTTGAAAGTGTGTGAAGGCAACTTACCTAGAGAAAATTACTTGAATTCTATGTCAATTTCTCTAATCATATAACACTAATATTAACAAATGATCCCTCCTGTCGGAAGAAAATGTAATGAAAATAAATGTGATAAAATATCATTGGAGAATTTAAGAGAAAGGTGATTCTTATTGTTTTATTTTCATGTTAACTGGCCAAAAATCCAAGCCTTTCACCTTTATTAATACCACCACTTGCCAACTACTAAGTATGACAATCTAAATGATATTTCCTATAAAGCTAGTAATGGTATAAATGCTCCTCTGATTTGCAACTTACTATTTTCTCATAAATAAAGTCATATGAAATTAAAAATATACTGCTTAGACATAGCGTGGAAATGAAGCAAATTAATAGTGTAGTTTGCATCATCATTATTCACAGCAAAGCATTTGGGTTGGCATTCTATGTTCAATACTGAAGCATCTTATTTCTCTATAGCTGTGGGTGCTCCATTCTCCAAACACCCACAAGTAATTGGTTAAGACTTTCTGACTGCTGTGCTGTTCTCTACTGGGCTGTGTGGAACTCAAAAGTTCTTTACTCAAAGTCTTTTTTGGTTATTGTAAGTCAAGATAAAAACTCAAAAGCAGCCCTAACTTGATGGGCCAATGACTAATACACTGGAAAAGTAAAAAGTGCTAGGACGTATATAATTGATGAGAAATCGTAGATGAACGCCAGCATTACTACTGTATGTTGCTGATAAAAAAGCGTAAATGTCACCTAAAGAGGGATAAAGTTTTAAAGATAATCATTCATGTTTACAATATGATCATTCTCTTTTTATGTATTATAGCAGTATGATATATTAAGTTTTTGATGAATAATGAATATTTACTTTTTATTCTTATCTAGTGAAATGGCTGCATTAGACAGTAATGAGATAGTTATACTAGCTATCCTTGGGTCATTATATAACTCATAATAATCAACATTAATACAGTACTTATTATGGGCTAAAAGCACTGATAGAAGGGTTGTTTCATTTCTTTGACTATACATAAAGTCATTTCCTCCTGGTTACATTTTTTGAAGGTTGCATAGCTTAGCTGGAGGAAATACATGTAACTATTAGGAAATCTTTTTATGTATAGGTAAGAGAACTAGTATTTATTGAGCACCTACAAATATGCCAGATTCTGTGTCTTAGTTTTATCCTTACAACAACCCTACTATGTAGGCATTTTTATCTACTTACCACAAACACCTAAACTGATACTTAGAGTGCTTGGCTAATAAGTAACAGTGTCAGAATGCACATCCAGGCTTGCCTGATTTTAAAATTTTCTGTGAGGGGTCTGTTGAGAAGGGGGTGATGGCAGTCAGGGTGGACATCGGAGGAGACAGCTAGAGAGTAGCCAAAATAACAAATACTAGAGAGCAAACAAGAACAGCAAGAAGAAAATGGCCATAAGTGAATCAAGTCATATTATAAAGAAGAAATCTGGAATTAGAGGTATAAGAATGGATTGGGAACCTATGAAAGTGAGGTATGGAGTAACTATTACAAGCAGTCTCAGGCTTCTCTGGGTATAGGCTCTTTGGGTGAATTGTGTGGCTTTACTTGACAGAGGAAATAGAACTAACATAACAATACGCTTCCTATTACACAAAAGTCATTATGTAATTTCATTCATTAAATATATATGTATATATATATATACACATATATATACACATATATCTATATGTATATACATACGTAAATATATATGTATATATATATATATAAAATTCATTCTTCAGAGCAAAATATGACATATATTTTGGCTGCTTTCCCCTTTAACAAGGTGTCACATACTCACACATTCTTCAGAGACTCCACAAACATTTTGTCATATCAGTACCTTCTTCCGACAGTGTTAAACAAAATGAACTTCTCTCCTCTGTGCCTCCACAGACTCTATGTATGTCTATTTCTGTTCCCCTACTATAAGAGAAACTCACAAGAGCAGACATCATGCCTTATTCACCTATGGTCCCTATACCTTAAATAACGCCCACTTAATAAGCATTTCCATTTTGTTAAATAGAAGTAGAAAATAGTCTGTGCAATAAGAAACACAGAAGCATGTGAGTTCCAAGGGAAAGGAATTAATATACATTTAGTGCTTTTCAGACATGGTGCAAAGTACTGTCTATATATCCCTGATGGCCAAAATACCTATGTAAGTGGCTATTAATATGCCCAAATATTAGATACAAGATACCTCAAACTCAACATATGCAATACAAAATTCACGACATCCTGTTCCATTGTTTTTGTTCTCAGTAAATAAGATAATCGATCCATTTCTAAAAGCAAAACCCAGAAAATGTCTCTGACACACCATTTTCTCTTATCCTTCGTCTTTAATTAACTTATCACACTGCAGCCAAGGTGATATTTTTAAAAATACAAATATGAGCACATTCCTTCTTTTTAGAAATGTTTCAATGATTTTGCCTTTGCTCTTAGGACAAAGGCAAACATTAAGGTCTGACCTCTGTTCTTCACTCTAGACTATTCTTATATCTTCCATCTCTTGCCTTTGCTTTCTTCCACTACTACATTTAGAGGTAGACTTTGTTATGACAGTGAGGTATATTCAGCACAAGTTGATTAAGATTTATCAGTAGCAGGGGGAGGAGCAAGATGGCGGCCAAGTAACAGCTTCCTTGCATCTGGGCACCGTGAGTCTGGGGAGATTGAACTCCAGGCATTTCTTGCTGGTGGGATCTGCCTATAATCCTCCCTTTGAGGATACAGGGAGTCAGTGAGAGACTTTTGGACCCCAAGAGGAGGACTAAAACAGTGGAAAACCGGCAAGTGGTTGCGTGTGTTTTATCAGTCTAAACTGTTGCCGGGCAACTGTAAGTACAGTAGCAGCAAGACTGCAAACTGGAACGGCCTTACCTGTGAACTGTTTTGGTGTCTTTGGACTTGGCACTCAGTTGAACTGCTTTGGGGAGAGCCTGAGCTGGAGTACAGAGAACTTTGGCTGTTGTCTAGGGCCCCAGTCTCAGCCGCTAAGCCAGACAGAGCTAATAGTGTTTGGCTGTGGGCCACAGGGAGCCATTATGAGTGATCTGCCCTGGCAAGCTCCGCCCTCAGGGTCACAGAGCAAGAATTGGGTGGGAGCTGGTAACCTAGTGACTGAGTAGCCTAAGAGCGGGGTCTGAGCCGCCTTACAGCCCTAACCCTCAGGGGCAGAGTGAGACCGGTTTTGGCACACTGGGTAAGTGTATAGCCATTTCAGCAGTGATTCCAGCGACAAGCACTTTCCTGGGAAAGCTTCTGCTCAGCAAGTTTACAAGTTCAAAGTGCCTTTTAAGATGGCTGAAGAGAGATTTAGGGTGTCTACCCATTGGGGTTTGAGAAATCAGCAGCCTCTAGTCGTATCAGCACTGTGATTAACATCTCATACCCCAGAAGACCACGTGTTGCCCAGACAATATACAACAACATATATATATATATATACTGCTTTGTTTTTGGTTGGGTTTTTTATTTTTTTCCCGTTTGGTTGTTTTTTTGTTTGTTTGTTTATTTCAATGTTGTTGATGTTGTTTTGTTTTTAATTTCAATCTTTTCTGTACAAATTTTTTTTCTTTCTCAGTTTTTCTAGCTTAATTATAATTTCCCATTGCTGCCTTTTTCAATAACTAGAACTTCATTTTTGCTAGTGTTTCTACCGCTATTATTTGGTTTTTCACCCAATTTTATCCCGTAAAGTTTTCTGTTTGCTTGTTGTAGTTTAATTTATAGCATTTTTGTCTTTCCTCTCTACTTGGTGGATGTGGGGTACTGTGTCTTATCAGGTTAGCAAAGAGCTGCTGACCTCAAGGGAACCACCGAACTGGGCACCCCCAGAAGGCAGGTTTTTTTAAAGGTTGTGTCAAAGTACCCTACTGTACACCTATATTGCTCTGTCTCCCTCCCTCTTTCTGTGCCTCTCTTCTTTTTGTCAATATTCCTTTTACCCACCCCCTCTCCTTTCTCTATTTTTTTTTTCTTTTCGCTCATTCCTCCTTTCTTTCATCCCTTTCTTGCTCTTCAACCTTCTCATCCTTCTGGTCCTGTACCAAAAGGACTCATGGAAACCTTAGACCACAGGCATGAGAACTTAAAGAGCAAGAGGAAGTGAAAGGAAAATTAGGGCAAGGAAACAGATAAAAGAAATCACTCATGAGGAAGAATCAGCAGAAAACTCCAGGCAACATGAAGAACCAGTCCAGAACTACCCCACCAAGGGACCATGAGGTACCTACTGCAGAGGATTCCACCTATAAAGAAATGTTAGGAATGACAGAAAGGGAATTTAGAATACACATGATGAAAACAATGAAAGAAATGATGGAAACAATGAAGGAAACTGCTAATAAAGTGGAAAATAACCAACAGGAAATCCAAAAACAGAATCAAATAAGAGATGAACAATATGAAGAATATAGAAAGGATATAGTGGAGCTGAAGGAACTAAAGCAGTCAATTAGGGAACTTAAAGATGCAATGGAAAGTATCAGCAACAGGTTAAACCATGCATAAGAAAGAATTTCAGAGGTAGAAGACAAAGTTCTTAAGATAACTCAGATAGTAAAAGAGGCAGAAAAGAAGAGAGAGAAAGCAGAAGGTTCACTGTCAGAATTATGGGACTGTATGAAGTGTTCCAACATACTAGTTATAGGAATCGCAGAAGGGGAAGAAGAATGCCCCAGAGGAATGGAAGCCATACTAGAGAATATTATAAAAGAAAACTTCCCAAATATCACCAAAGTTTCTGACACACTGCTTTCAGAGGGATATCGGACCCCAAGTTGCCTCAACTCTAACC
>CAUYPK010086731.1:0-16943 GCA_963574355.1 Loris lydekkerianus | reverse complement strand
GGTGGGTGGGAGGATGGATGGGTGGATGGGAGGATGAATGGATGGTGGAAGGATGGATGGACAGGTGGGTGGGAGGATGGATGGATGGCGGAAGGATGGATGGACAGGTGGGTGGGAGGATGAATGGATGGCGGGAGGATGGATGGACAGGTGGGTGGGAGGATGGATGAATGGATGGATGGGAGGATGAATGGGTGGGTGAGAGGAGGGATGGGTGGGTGGGAGGATGAATGGACAGGTGGGTGGGAGGATGGATGGATGGCGGGAGGATGGATGGACAAGTGGGTGGGAGGATGGATGGACAGGTGGGTGGGAGGATGGATGAGTGAAAGATGGATGAATGGGTGGGTGGATGGATGGACAGATGGATGGATGGCAGGGAAGATGGATGGATGAGCAAGAGAATGAGGATGGGTAGGAGGATAGATGGATGGGTAAGAGAATAACAATGGATGGGCAGATAGATGAATGGGTGGGTGTGTGAATGTTTGATGGGTGGGTGGATGGATAAATGTGGGTAAATGGGTGGGTGGGTTGATGGGCAGAAGAATGGATGAATGAGTGTGAGCATGGATGGATGGGTAGGAGGATAGGTGGGTGGGAGGATGTATATGTGAGTGGAAGTATGGATGGATGGGTGGGAAGCCTATTTAAGAACAAATCAAATGAAGACAAGAAAGCACCAGGTGTCGTTTGTTGGTACAGACACGAGCAGACAGGACAATAAGGGAAGGTTTCAAGAAGGAGGGGGGTGGTCAGGATGTGACCTGTTGGAGACCAATGGAGTCTGGGGATATAGCAGGGGTGACAGAGACCAGCATTAGATACACAGGCAAGGACATTGAGTAAGAGGGGCTTCCAGGGGCAGTGTGTTTGGGGGATTAGGCCATGTGCCATGGGGAGGGCACATGGAGGGCTAAAAAAGATTCAGGATGGGCTTGTTGTATAGGCTTCAGATGCTGGCTAAGATGTTGACTCAGAAAAGAGAACACTGGGGTCAGAGTGGTATGGAAGCAGCATAGCAGAAATGTCTCAGGTGTCCATTGACACGTGTTAATATGCCATGAGGTCTGCTAAGTTATTGCAAGCATTACCTCATTCAGTTCTCACCCCAAACTTATCTAGCACATGCTATTACCTATAAAATGGTTTGTAGATGGAGAAACAGAATTGAGACATTAAGTAAGTTGCCCAAGATCAACAGCTCCTAAGAGATGGAGGCAAGACTTGAATCCTGATTTGCTCAATCCTGATTTTCTGGGCTGCTCAAAATGAACAAAGAGTAAAAGTTACAGGGACATAGACTTGGGCTAAATAGAAACATTTCTCTCAGAATTAGAACTGGCCTCATTTGTCCCCCAAAGAAAGTACCTTTCTGCACTATAGGAATTCAAGCAGAAGTGACTGGAGGGGAAAGGCATCTGGGAAGAGCACAGTGTGGACATCTGTTGTGTTTCCTTGATGCTTAGCACATTTTGAACACCCTTTCTATACCAACACAATTTTTGCATTATGTGACTCTCCTCCCTAAGCTGGAAGCCTGCAAACTTGCTTTCCCAGCCTCCCTTGCAGCTAGGCCACGGGTGTGTGAGCCAGGCCCACCAACCAGAGCATCCACGGACTGTGATTCAGAAGCACAGGACACGGAGTCCACTTTGCTAGAGGTTGGTTTTTTGAGGGTGGAAGTGGCCACAAAACCTACTTTCTGCCACAGAGTCAGCATCAGTGATGGGGATATTGGAAACTGACAAAATCAAGTTCCTGATGGCAAAGGAAGGAAACTTGCTGCTTAGCAGAAGCATCAGTGGTGGTTCCTTCATCAGATCAGTTCAGCGCTTTCAAATGTGGTTCCTGAACTTTGAGCCCCATTCTTGAGCACCCTCAACAACTGCACAAGGCCCCAACATGCTCTCTGTAAATTCTTCAGCCTAATGATCTGCTGTCCACTTCTATCACTCACCAAGGAGGACGCTGACCAGGACAAGTGACCCAGAGTGGATTTCTTTACTGTGCAGAGTTGGGCACAAACACCTCTTGTCCCTGTCCAACACTGATTCCAGAGTCTAGAGAATTTTTGTCAATCACTTGGAGAAGAAGCAAATTCGAATGACTTCAATACACGGGTGAAATGGCCCTGATAGCTTAAAATCAAGCCCTGATAGGGGTGCATTAGTCAGGGTTCCCCAGAGAAACAGAACCAAGGGGGGTGGAGGGAAGAGAGAGAGATTTTTTTGTAGGAATTGGCTCACATGATTGTGGAGATCGACAAATCTGAAATCTGCAGAGTAGGAGCCAGGCCAGAGACCAAAGCAAAAATTGCAGTTGAAGTCCAAACACGGTCTGGAAGTGGCATTCCCTGTCCTTCAAGGGAGGTCAGTCTTTTTTTCATCTGAAAGCCGCCCATGGATTGGATGAGGTCCATCCATGTTATGGAGAATAATATGTTTGACTTGAAGTCTACTGTTTAAAATCTCATCTAAAATGCACCTTGACAGAAACATCCAGAACAATGTTTGACAACATATTGGCGCCTATCCAAGCTCACACATAAAATTAACCATCGCAGGACCATACCAAGCAGTTAATTATTTGACAGGGCAAGAGTCCCTGGCAGCAAGGGCTGAGGTGGAAACCATCAGGAAATCACAGTTCAACACACATTTACAGTAGATCGCATGGTGCTGCTCTTAGGGGAAAGAGCCAGCACAAGGCTTGAGTGTTTTTAGGAAAATTATGCATAAGGGCCAAGAAAGAATCTTTCCACTGTGTAATGTGTATATGTGTACAAAGTCTCACTATGTCGCCCTTGGTAGAGTGCTGTGGTGTCACAGCTCACAACAACCTCAAACTATTGGGCTTAAGTAATTCTCTTACCTCAGCCTCCCACATAGCTGGGACTACAGGTGCCTGCCACAATGCCCAGCTATTTTTTGTTACAGTTGTCATTGTTATTTAACTGTCTCGGACTGAGTTCAAACCCACCACCCTCGGTGTATGTGGCTGACGCCCTCACCACTGTGCTAAGGGTGCTGAGCCTGTGTAATGTATATTTTAACAGATTTTTCATCAATCTGGGGCTGTATACTTTTGAAAAATATGAAAAACATTGAGAAGATGCAGAGAAAAGTAAAAGGCATGACAGGGCTGGATAGGAAGCCCTACCACTCACCCAACCGTCCACCATCCACCTCTGACATGAGCACCGAGAGCCTTCTTTGTGCCAGGTGCTGTGTTGGGTGCTGGGACGCATGGGAGACAGGCGCCACGCTCTGTGAACTGTGACTTTCAACCTGTCAGGCAGTGGGTTGTGAGATTAGTTAAAATGTATTGAGCCCAGTACTTCTGAATAAACAGAATAGAAATGAGGGGTTCTGGGGTGTCACACCAAGCCAGGGTACTCCGTTTCTCCAAATGTTGCTTTCAGTTTTCTGTTTATATAGTCGTGTGACACATCATGACATTTCAGTCAACAGTGGACCACATATAAGAGGTCTGATGATTAAGTTTGTGAATTCATCCTAGAAAAAGTGCTACCTACCTTACTGCTGGATATCACCATAGTCACCTTTGAAGTCTCCTCTTGGCCATCTGGTGACCATAGTGAACTTAATTGTCAGTCCTCATAGGGTGGATGGCAACTCTGATGGCCGTTCCAGAGAAAGAGTTCCAAAATTGCTTTGAAAGGCAGACTCGACTCTGGGGTCAGTGCATAGCTTCCCAATGAGGGTATTCGAAGGTTACCCTAGTGATATTCAGCAAGGAGGTATGCAGCACTTTCTGTAGGACAGGGTCATGACCTTCATTGTCAGACCTTGCATGATTATGACCCCATGATATTATAACACTGCATTTTTACTGTGCCTTTTGTATGTTAAGATGTGTTTAGAGGCTTGGCACCTGTGGCTAAAGCTGCTGGCGGGTTGGAATCCAGCCCAGGCCTGCCAAACAACGACAGCTACAACCAAAAAATAGCCGGGCATTGTGGTGGGTGGCTGTAGTCCCAGCTACTTGGGAGGCAGAGACAGGAGAATCGCTTGAGCCCAGGAGTTGGAGGTTGCTGTGAGCTGTGATGTCACAGCACTCTACCCAAGGTGACAGCTTGAGGCTCTATCTCAAAAAAAAAGAAAAAAAGATGTGTTTAGATACTCACACTTCTCACTGTGTCCAGTTGGCCCCAGCATTCAGTACAGTAACATTCTGTGTGGGTTCGTAGACTGGAGTCAGAGGCACCACTGCTGGGAAACGGCATAAAATGTCTTTATTTTTGGAGCAGTAGGTGAGGGCAAGTGGGGCTCCGTCCCACTGGAGAACACTGGGGACCATCCCAGCCGAGAGGGAGGCTCAGGCTCTAATCCACAGACTTCGGGCCCTCAATGGCTCCAGGCTGCTTGGGGCCATTGGCTCTTGCACCTGTTACTGCTGGAGTACTAGGAAGAGCACTAGGCAGCCAGGCCCAAGGGGACCTTTACATCCAGCTAAAAGACCCAGGATTTCTCTGTCCCCAACAGCATCTCAAACCCTGCTGAAGACTGGGGAGTTTGGGGCCAGACAGGAGCAGGGGCTACTATGTATTTTTAACCCTGGAGCACATTCCTGTAGTCACAGGCAAAGGCAGAGAAAGAATGCAGATAATCTACAGTTCCTTCTCAGCTGTGCTGACCTTGGGTGGCAAATCAGGATTCAGTGGTGCCCCCAAATGACTCCGCTCCTCAAGGAAAGCCAGGTGAGCCCTTTGCTCAGAGACATTGGGTTCACCTTTGCCCTCAGCCCAGAACAGTGGCTCAAATTCCTACAATTACGGTTTTAAAAAGCTGCTGGAGCAGGACCAGGCACTTCTGTTGTGCTCATTTGCAGGGCAGAATGAATGCCGATTTCTTGTTGGCAACCTGCTACGAGTTTGAAGCATTCCGTGATTTAAGCAGCATCCTCATTTTATTGAGAAAGATTTGAGGAAGAAATTACACAAGCTATATATGACAAATGTTGGCAAAGTGGGAATATTTATTTGTTCATTTAGGAAGCTCATAAGTTAGAGGATTCCTACCACAAGCAAGATCTTTCTTTCCTTCACTCTTTCAATGAATATTTAATGGAGCCCCTCCTTCACACCAGGTAAAGTGAGCAAAACTAGGCTCCTGCTCTTACATATAATTACAAATTAACATTTTTATTGTAACATCAGGCTGTGATCAGTGCTAGGAAGAAAGGTAAAACAATGGAAGGAGACTATCATGATAGGGTGTGTTTTGTCTGAAGTAGGTGGCACAAAGAAAGACCCAAAAAAGAGCTAAGGAATGAAGCCCCCATGAGTGTTTGTGGGGAGGCATTTTAGGAAGAGAGAACTAGAAAGTATTACCATGGTGATTTACAGCTTTTGCTTACAGCACAAGATGCAGACTGTATGAGTTTCTTATGGTTGCTGTAACATAGATTTGGTGGCTTAAAATGATACCAAGTTACCATTTTACAGTTCTGGAGGCCAGAGGTCCAAAGTGAGTCTTACTCACCTTTGAGTCAAGCTGTCAACAGATTCAGGTTCCTTCTACAGGTTCCTTGTCTTTTCCAACTTCTAGAAGCCGCCTTTGTCCCTCAGTTTGTGGCTCCTTCCCCATCACTCTAATTGCTGCTTCTGCCTACTCTGCAACCCTCCTGCTCCCTCTTGTAAGGACCCTATGATTACACTGGGTCCAGTAAACAATCCAAGATAATCTTCTCATTTGATCACCTCTGCAAAGTCCCTTCTAGACTGAATGGTAACATATTGGTCCTGACGCGGAGACCTCAGTCTTCAGGCCCAGGGCAGGTGGGCAGGGCAGGACCCAGGAGCGGGGCACTGGCAGGTGGAGCACTGGAGATTCCAGAAGCCGAGTGAGATCCAGCCTCGGGTCTGCAGGTGAGACTCCCACAAGGGTGCCCACAGGTCAGAAGCCAAGCTTGAGGTGGAGGAACAAGCTGTGACACCACCACGAGGAAACAAACAGATCCAGGCAAATGAGGAAATCTGAATGTCAGCTTTGCTAGTTGGCATAATGGTGACGTAAGTGATGTTTTAAAACATGTCCTGATGAGGCATAGCTGGAAACTGACCTTCCCCAATCCCTGAGCTTCACGAGCCAACACAATATTCTTAGGAGGAGACTATAGAGGGCGCAGCCAGAACCATCACCGCAGGTGCTGAAGCAGCTTAGTGTCCACACTCCCTAGGTAAAGACACCCACCTCCTGTGAGGGGATGCTGCCATGATGTAAGCAGGAGCTGACATTTAAAGGGGAGACAACATATAATGATGAGAAAATTAGGTTTGGAGGAAGAAAAGGGTCTAGATATAAGAACTTGGGTGTGTTTCTTAAACCCCACTGAAGTTGGGTTTGCTACATTAAAAATGGAAACATTCTTTCCAGCGCTGACCTGTGATATATACATACTTCCCACTCATTTCAAAACAAACCAAAATAATAATTTATTGAGCAATTGATCATGGCCAGCGACCATGCTGTTTTGCATGTAATTTTGTATTTATTATAAACATATAAAAACTAGATGGCTGTCCCCATTTTACAGAAGACAAAACTGAAGGAGAGGTTAAGTAACCAGGATTTGAATACAAGTCTGTGACCAAAGCTCATTATTTTAATCCAATAGTTCTCATTAGAACCAAATGGGAAGCTTTGCAAAAAACACTGATACTTGGGCGTCAAAGAGATTTTTACTTAATTGGTCTGAGATGGGGCGTGAGTTGGGAACTATTCTTTTAACCATATAAAAAGCAGCCTCCCCTCCCTCAACTAGCAACCTGCTTTCATCCCATGACAGCACAGAAATGTACAAAGGTGAATTAATATAGCTTATAATCTAGGATGGCTTCATAATGCATAGTAAATGATGATATTCTTAGGCAATTAAATGTTAACTCAGCTATTCATATTAATTTGTAGTAAATGCAAATGAATATATTTGGCTTTGCAATTTAAAAAATATGAATTTGAAAGGTGTAGCATTCTGATAATGCACCACATCCCTCTAGGTTGCTAAAAGTTTTTTTCTTAAAGAGAAGATACAATAATGTCAATCAGGAAAATGAATCCAGCAAAAAAAACAAAGTGCTCTGGTGAAAGTCCAGCCAACACTCCCACACTAACAGGGGTAAGTTAACCTCCAAATTGCAGACAATGGCCCACCAAGGCATTAGTGCTGAGGTCAATCAGGGTGACTTTTGGCAAGGTTAAGGTCATTGAGAAAGGTCAAGGTGCAGTGGAGAGACCTTCCCTTGTATACCCAGAGTCAGAGTAATTAACCCTTACATTGGGCAACTCAATTCCTGCAAGGAGGTATTCCTAACAAATTTCTAGGTTTAAGCTCCAATGGGTGCTTGGATATTGAAGTTCCAGATCGGGGGCGTTTGGTGCTGTTATTTCCCCACTGCTCATTGGCTAGCTGTGTGCGCTGGGACGTGGGGCATCTCTTATCTTTTCTATATCTAATACTCAGGATTTGTCCCAGGGTTGCCATTAGAACTGAATGAACTCGGGCGGCACCTATGCATCAGTGGGTAGGGTGCCGGCCCCATATACCGAGGGTAGTGGATTCAAACCCAGCCCCAGCCAAACTGCAACAAAAACATAGCCAGGCGTTGTGGTGGGCGCCTGTAGTCCCAGCTACTCAGGAGGCTGAGGCAAGAGAATCGCCTAAGCCCAGGAGTTGGAGGTTGCTGTGAGCTGTGACGACAGGACACTCTACCGAGGGTGATAAAGTGAGGCTGTCTCTATTAAAAAAGAAAGAAAGAAAAGAACTGAATGAGCTCATGCGTCCAAGTAGGTATAAGTGCAGGGCCAGGAACAAGAGAAGGGGCTTACTAAATACTAAATCTCCACCTTTTCTATTAATGCTCAGATTAGTGAACACAGGCCTTGACTCAAACATGCCCTTGAAGGATCTTGGCATGATCTTCTGGTAGGTGTTCAGAAGATTTGAATGTAATTCACAAGTGTACCCTCATAAGCCTCATTGACTGGGTTAGGCCTGCCTGCCAAATACCACAGTATAGCAGCAGACCTGTGTTGTAGCCCAGCCAGGGTGGGCTAAGCCATACTGTTACAGCAAATTGCAGTGGTTCCTACATGTGGATTTCTTGCTTACCTCCTTGGGTCCCCTGGGAGCTTTGTTCTGTGGCACCTCACTCTGGAACTTGCCAAGAAAGGGGAGGGGGGCACAGGGCATCACAGACCATGCTTCAACGGTGGCTACCCAGTTGGCACTCATGTCCTACTGGTCTGGGCAAATCTCTGGGCCATAAACTGACTTCAAGGGGACAGTGAAAACCCACCACATGCCCCAGACCAGAAATATCTGGAGAATAGTATTAATGACTACCACAGGAATCTTACAGTTTACAAAGCATCTGTCATAATGATTACCCAACTTAATCCTCACAATTCCAAGATACCAATTAATTCATTAAATGTGCTAATTCAATTATAAGGCATCAGCAAACAGCAACAAAAACAGAGAAACCCAGTGTAAACAGTTGGGCAGCTCTGCCCACTGCGGAGAATGCCTGAGCACATGAGGCGGGAGGGGAGTCTGCTGTTGCCTAGTCCTGAGAGGCATCTCCTCTTGACACGTGTGGGATTCCTTTTGATAAAGGTATTTCTTTTTTGTACATGGCTTCCGAATGAAGTCCAAAAATGATTTTTAGCTGAAAAGCTGTCTTCCAATATTGGAGGAAAAGCAGGCATAACCCCCACCCCACTCCCCAGTGAAATAGTCCAGCCTACTTCTCTGCCACTCTTCCTCAGGGAGATTTAATTTGGACTGTACCATGATTTCTGCCTTCTGGACTGACTTTAGCACGACTCAGTGACAGCTGAGACTCCACTTTATCCTCTATAACAGCGGTTCTCAACCTTCCTAATGCCGCCACCCTTTAATACAGTTCCTGTTGTGGTGACCCCCAACCATAAAATTCTTTTTGTTGCTACTTCTTAACGGCAATTTTGCTACTGTTATGAATCGTAATGTAAATATCTGATATGCAGAATGGTCTTAGGCCAACCCCTGTGAAAGGGTCATTTGGCCCCCAAAGGGGTCACGACCCACAGGTTGAGAACTGCTGCTGTAAAAGATGAGGGAATGAACAAAGTCTCAACAACCAAGTAATAAGGAAGTGGCTCTTTGAGGCAAGTCCCCTGCAAAGGGGTATACTCGAGAACTAGGGGAGTGGCCTATGGCTCAGCACGTCACCTACCTCTTCCTTGTCACCTACCTCTTCCTCGGTGGAGATCACAGGGGGCTAAGGAACAGCCTTCACTCTTCATCATAACCCCCACAGGAGAGTTTTGTTTTCAAAGCCTGACCACTGGGTGTCAGGCTTTGGAGGAAAGAAAACAAGAGATGGTTTATTGATCCCACTTAATTATGCTAACACAACTCAGGTGAGATTTGCTAAAGGCTAGAAAACCAGCTGGCTTAGGGTATGTCAATATGTCTGAAAAAGCTTACTAAACTTTCACTTATCTGACTACACCAATAAATATTTATCCTTCTACATCCCTACAAATAATTCATTAGAGAGTCCTGTGATACTGATCACAAGCCTTTCTCTTGATTTAAAGATTAAAAGGGAGTGGTCAACTTCTATATCCAGCGATTTCTACACAACCTAAAAACATCCCTCTAACAAAACAACTGGAAATGGGTAAGACAAACGTCTTTTTAAATGCATAGCTTAAGTCATATGAGGATGTGAAGGGATTGGACAGTCTGGATGTGACAGGATGTGCTTTAACATTTGAGGCATGGACAGAAGGAGCAGGGGGAAGAGGTGGAATAGAACTGAGATTTCTACATAAAGCCTGAACCTTCAGAGGGCCCACCCCAAGGGGCACACAGATATAAGAGTGTTCTTTTCTGCATTTAATGGAAGTGAGGTACGGTGGACTAAGTTAACAGGCTTTGTGGGCCTTTCCCACCCCTCTCCTTAAGGGTTGGAATCCTGTTCTCACTCACTCGTCCTAGACCTTGGGCAGGTTGTGTGTATGACCTTATACTACCTCACTTGCCCTCGTCACACTACTAAGAACTGATAAATTTAGTGCAAAGCAGTTCTTAGCACAGTACCTGGTTCATAAAAGCATCCCAAGTTCAACAAATTTTTTCCTTAAGAAAATCAAGATATAGTTGTGCATTATCTGCAAATTTAATGAAAAAGAAATAAACTTCATCTTCAGTTGTAAAAAGACCAGGATTTCACAGCCTTTTCAGATGCTAATCAAATGATTAGGAAAAAATAGTCTAAAATTAGCAAAGGTTTAAAATTTCCTCCACAGTTTTATCACTAAAATAATGCGAAAAAATGTTCTTCTGATAACTATCAAGTTTTATATCCTCATTATCTTAATGCCACTGGCACAGTTCAAAACAGTTTTTATTTGGGGAAAACTGAAAACCAAGTGGGATTATAAAACACACACACACACACACACCAGGTACTATATATAATAATAGGGAAAAAATGCCCTCCCTTGGAATGGGACAGAGTAAAAAACTCAATGACCTTGAACAGAACTTGGTTATCTCTGGGCCTTGGTTTTCTTGGAAACTGAGGGTTTAAAATCAATGACTTCCGGGTCCCTTCCAGCATATTCTCTATTTTTATGACAGTTATTCCAATTACAAAACAAACTACCCATTTGGCCCTCCTACTCCTCAAAAACAGAACACAGTATCATTTTAAGAGACAAAAGAGTCAGATTCTTGTTTAGAATTTAAACTGCTACATGACTGCTAAGGTTACAACTCCTCTTTCAAAAATCATCAGAGGATAAAACCCATCATCACAGCAAACCAAAGTGGATTTCCAACCTAGTAGAGAATCTGAATTGACAAAGCATGCAAAAATTAGCTTCAGATAGTACCCTGTAAGTGCTCAGTGGTTTAAGTGTTTGTTTATGCTGCAAGAAGCAATGAGGCTGGAAGCATGAGTGTGATATGTCCAGACTAGAATCTTCATTCAACAAGGAGTCTTCAAGTAGAAATAACACAACTACAGAATCAGAAATTCTGAATCTGAATTGTTTTAATTGTTTTAACAATGGGGAGGGGGGAGGAATATGGGGATAAATCACCAACTGTCAATTTTAGGTTTCTGTTTCCAATTTTTCATAATCACTAAATTTACATACAATTATGGGTTATGCTTCTCCATGTTCACAGTGAAAGACATTTTTCAAATAACTTGTGATGTAAAATGCAACTTAAGAAAAAAAAATTACTTAAAAAATCAAATCTTATATAATGGAAATACTTTAACCACAGCATTCACACATTTGACTGTGGATTCCAAACCCTTATCTAAACAGAGGCAACACAATTAAACTGCCTTCACTCAAAATAGTGTCCGAAGGCAACTACCCTATTTACCAGCCACTGATAAGTTATGACAACACTATTTCATAGCCTGTCACCATATTTCTTTTAACCCCCCCCAGCACTAGGGTTTAGGATTTTCTCAACTAAGGGCTTATCTCAAATGCTTCAGTGTATGAACAGTAAAAAATCAGAGTTGCAATGCCACATTCAGAAACTAGATAATGACTTGGAAATAAAAGAGGGGAAAAGTGATGAACTGCCACTTATCGGTTCTTCTAAGTTTTCTATTAAAGAGTAAAACTTTAAATACTAACTACAAAAGCAAATCTAATAGGCCTAGAAATTCTGTAGGGAACCCAATCACCACGGAAAACTTTTGCATCACTACTAGTTGGTTTTTGTATTGTTCAGATATAACTAATGGCAATAAATGTGAATATAAGACTGATACTATTTCTAATTACTAGAGAAAATCTGGCAAAAGACACCTAATATTCCTTTTTACAATGAAAATGATTTCAAAAAATGATTCCCTACATCTCATACCTATAGAAAAGTTATCAGTATTTTTAACATGACATAACAAGCGAATTATTTTGCCTATACCATTTAAATATTTTTCTCTTCTCAGACTGGAAAAGAAAAAAAAGATGCTATGGATGAAAAATGCTTATTGCACGCCATGCAGTTCTGAGTCTCCTAGAAGTCTAAACACCTACCTGCCCCCACTGGCCTAGCCATGCCTAGATCCCCTCAGGAGACTAAAAAGGAAGAGCAAAATATGGCCTTTCCCTGGAAATTTAAACAGGATCCTTAGAAAGTACATGCCATGCTGAGTTTTTCCTGTAGACATTGGTTATTTATTTGTAGTAAGTAATCAGAAACTGACATCAGCAGATTATAGTATCTATAAACGTCACAGACACCACAAAGTTATTTCATAAAGTGTAACCTTCCCACAAAAAAGCGAATGACTCCTTTCCAACGCATTACCTGGCACATACTCAGGACAACATTGAGGTTATCTAAATCCTCCAGACCAGCGGTTCTCGACCTGTGGGTGGCGACCCACAGGAACAGTATTAACGGGCCACGGCATTAGGAAGGTTGAGAATCACTGCTCTAGACATACAGCATTATCAACATTTACATGGAGTCCCTTTCCTGGGGATTCCAACTAAGAATCCCAAGAGTCAGGGAAAGCAAGACAGATCTCTGGAAGAGATCAATACATGTTTCACAGTCCATGTAAAGACTGAAGCTTTACTTTCTTCAGGTCCCACATGCCCTTTAAGCTTATCTGTAACAGTGTTACAAGAATGCAACTTACAAGCCCAAATGGGACCGGTATTGGTCACCTGTTACTTCATTTAGTGAATCTAACCACTCTCGCCAACTATTATAACCAGTCCTCCTATTACAAATGAGAAAGCAGGTTAGGTAAGTCACCAATCTAGATGTCACAACTAGATCAGGGCAGAGGTGAGATTTAATGCCAGAGTTAGTCTGCTTACAAAGCACCATGTTCACTCACCACACCGCTATAATTGGTGCATGCCTACACCATTTCACTGTGAATATTTAGGCAATCTGGTTTCTAGCCTAGTAAGTTAAAAAAAAAAAAAAAAAAAAAATCAACCAGGAGGTCTAAGAAGGTAAGTTCTACCACCACTATTGAGAAGCGTACTAGGGACGGTGACATGTGACATGGCTCTAGCCCTTAATGGAACTCAAAGCTTAGCACAGAAATATAGCCTTGAATACTTGAACAGATTCCAGGAAGAGATGGAAGAGACAATCAATCAGCATGGTGGCTTCATGACTTAGGGGAAAGTAGTTTAGTGTAAACAACCAGGAGAGAATGTATGGTTCACCGTGGAAATATATTTCTAATCCCCAAACTGAGGAAGTGACTCTTGGATTATGTTCATTTCAGATTAGTCATATCAGTGCTCTATTTTTAAGAACACAGCCAAGAAATTATTACATCAAAAACCAGAGAAGCAGGTCACCAGTAAAAAAAAAAAAATCTCCTTGGCAGACCCTTGTATTACCATTGAAGGAAAAAGAGGACCAAGAGTAAGGGAAGTCCCTTTTCATGTCCATTTTCTCGGAAACATTAAACCAGAATAGAAAACAAATAGACCTATGTTGTACACATAGGTAACTTTTTAAATATTAAGATGTACACTACAATCTTAGAACAAAGGCTCCAACCAGACTTTTATCTATCCAAGCTCCCCTGGTACCCAGCTCAGAGAAAATGGCACCCAGTAGTTGAGCACTTAGCTAGGTAAAGAGCAGCTCTGCTCCAATAAAAAAAAAAAAGGCCACATGAGGATCTTAGGCCTTAGTTCTTCTGAAATAAGGGAAGAATGCAATTTACCCCAGAGATTAAAACCTGCAACTACGAGGTTCAGTTTTGACTTAGGATGCTGAGGAGTTTCTTCCTATCAATCACCCAAGTTGCTACTGATTGCTTTCCTTTTTTCTATGCTGACCATTTTTCCCATTGCCTTTGGGCTGTAATTCTAATCATTTCTCCGCCCTCGGTAGGTGCCATACCGTCACAGCTCACAGCAACCTTCAGCTCTCGGGCTTAGGTGATTCTCTTCCCTCAGCCTCCCAAGTAGCTGGGACTACAGTAGTCCCTCCCCACCCCCCAACTCCCGGCTATTATTGTGTTGCAGTTTGGCTGGGGCTAGGTGTGAACCCGTCACCCTCGGTATATGGGGCCAACGCCCCTAACCATTTCTTTTATAATTACTATACAAGTTTACCATTTCTTCAAAATCGCAATGTTTCCCTTTTTAGGAATATCAGCATTGGTGAATTTGGGGTACCTAACACTAGGTTCTCTGCTAAGGCCCAGAACAGTGCTGGTGCCACGAAGGTAAAATACCTCCTGACATTTAATCTCAACAATTGTTCTTTATGTAATCTAAAATAAAACACACATACCTGTAATCATTAAAATAAATTTCCATCCATTAATAGTTTTCAATAAATCATTCTTTCAAATTAATACTATGCCTCATTTCAGCCCGATTCTGCCTCAGATTTGGCTACGCCAACATTTCTAGTTCAAATTGCCCAGCAATTCTTTACACATAAGTCTACAGAGCTGAAATTAAGGTGCCTCTCACGGAAGTCACCAGGTCTTATTTATGGGTAACAGACACGAGGAAAATCCACTGGTTCTAGGTAAGTTTATGGATAGAGCTGCCATGCAAACCTCGACACATGGAAAGCATTACACCTCAAATACAAAGATCGTTTGCTCTGATAATTCTTTCAAATGACACAAAATACAACACACAGTATCACTCCATTTATGAACTTCTGAAAAAGACAAAAGTAAAACAAAGCACTAAGAGAGAAGAGTATTAGTTACAAAGGGACAGGGAGAGTTTTTTGGGTGATAAAAATATTGTGAATTGATTATAGTGATGATTATACAACTGCATACATTTGTCAAACTTTATCAAACTGTAGATCTAAAGGGGTATAGTTTACTATATATAAATTATATCTCAATAAAGAACGTTAAAAACTGTTTCTAAACTGTGACTTGTCATGAAAGGCTTTTAATCTTTAAAAAATCCTTAGAGCCTGGAAACTAAACTATACTCAGTCCACAAAAAATTTTCCGATTTACCTAACTCAGAAGCAAATGGTTGTCCAGAATATAGCTTTAAAAATTAAAAATTCAGTGGTGCCTGTGGCTCAACAGAGTAGGGCTCTGGCCCCATATGCCAGAGGTGGTGGGTTTTAAACCCAGCCCCTGCCAAAAACTGCAAGCAAACAAACAAACAAAAAAGAATTCATTCTAAATTTCTAGTTGGGAAATTTCATACAAATTTAGATTTCCAGCTTTGAAACACCATAAGGCATTCTAACATGGTAACAGCTGGCTAGGGACAGGGATGTATCCCTACCCCAACCCGTACAACTTTGAATCGGTTACATTCAACTTACCTGGCTACTACTGCCATCACTTTTCCGGCAGTTGTATAAATGTCAATTTTAAAGACTTGCCTAATCTTAACCAATCGTTCCTTTCTAACTTCTAAAAGCACTTTGTACCTTTTTTCACCACATTCCCCACAACTTGCTTTATATTATTATAAAACTTTGCCCACAAATTTTTAAACCACAATGTGACCACAATTTGAACAAATCCCTAGTTATGTATCAATCTGTCTTTGAATCATCACACAATGCCTTCCAGAGCTAGAGCTTAATAAAATAAACAGTGGTCATGAATCAATTTGTACAAAAATTCTACAAGGGAATGCCACCAAGTAAAATAAAACTGCCATCAGGAAGAAAGGTTTTTCCAAATTATCAAATTATGTCAACGGGTTTTCCCACATTTATGACTAGAGTTCTCAATTAGGTTCAATTTACACCAGTCTATAAATTACGAATGAGGTTATCTACAAAAAAAAAGTTATCTTTTCAAACATAAAGATCACATAGTAATAAAAAAAAAATCTAAGAAACTTGGCAAACACATGCAATTTCAAGGCATGTGCTAAACATAGCACGTAACTAATGACAGAGGTGGCTAGAGAGGGCTATTTTTGCTGGATCAAGTTTAAATATCCTCGCAATGAGTCCAGTCCAAGTGATAGTATTCACACTAAACAAATCGTGAATGTTTCCACAGTCTTAACACTGATACGGCAATAGCTATTAAGTGATTAAAAGTCATTGCGATTAACAAGTTCTCAATGAACATGCTCAACTCAACTGGTGACAAGATGAACTGACTACATATTCAACTGTTACCAATAGGGTGATTTATTTAAAAACACACAGCAGCAGAGCACAAATGTTTTTAAAGACCACTAAAGATGCAACCCCCACCACCTTCTCTAATAAAAAAAAAAAACACCAAAAACGGAAAAGTCAAATCCATGCTCATGTGTAGTATCTAACCCACCCATCAACTTTATTTTTTAAATTGAACATTGATAAAAACTGCATTTGAAATAACACACATGTAGAGTAGTTTCACACTACAGCAATTCTGGAAGTGTTAGAAAATGTTTATAACTCAGATATTACTGTATCATTTTTAATTTTTCAAATGTTATTTAATGAGCTCTGGAAGCACTTAAAACGTGTGGGGTGAGGTCTCCAAAGATTAACATTGCCTCAGGTCTGAGAAGGTCTTTTCTCAGCCCGAACACACAAAGATGAAAACTCTCATGTAGTAATTAGGTACTTTAAAATTATAGTAATATGAGCAAAAAGTATGCTACGGCCGCTTGAGAGGTTAATGTAAACTTAAACTGCATTAAGAGAGACAAAGGCATTTCCCTGGTCTTCTGGGAAATCTAAGTTATACAAGTTCAACTGCAGTCTGCCTATTTTATTTTATTTTTATTTTATTTTTTATTTTTTTTTGCAGTTTTTGGCCAGGGCTGGGCCTCGAACCTGCCACCCTCAGCATATGGGGCTGGCGCCCTGCTCCTTGAGCCACAGGCACCTCCCCAGTCTGCCTATTTTAGACCATACTATACTGACAGCAAGGCTGAGAATATGTGGCAGGGGTTAGCCAAGAATGT
>CAUYPK010086727.1:0-82808 GCA_963574355.1 Loris lydekkerianus | reverse complement strand
CCTGTCAGTTCTGTCCTGCTGCCTTTCTTTGTCTATAGGCTGATGATATTCTGAGGGCCAGCTGTGTCTTAGGCTCAGTAAAGCAGTCCTCTGGGTCAGCCCCACCCTGGGAACTTCCCGGGACTGCAAGTGCATGTGTTTTCTAGTCTCTGTGCTCTGCTCAGGCTAGTACTGCCTCAGGCAAACCCTTTACTCACGGGGCCTGCGTTTCTATCTCAAGTTTGTTCCACCAGTGGCTGCCACCAGAGAAGATGCCTGGCCTCCTCTGGTTGCCCAGAGAGACAGTGGGTGTGATTCTGGAATATCCAAGGGTGAGCCCTATTGTTGCCAAAAAACGGCTGCTGCTCTGTGCCTTGGGGCATCGCCACTCCTTTATGGTTCTTTCTTAGCCAATTGTCCTCTCTTCACTCCCATGCTGCAGAATCAGCACTGACTAGCAGCAGCCCATACCCTGTCCACACCTCTCAAGAAAATACTCAAGAATCTGGACTCCTGGAGGAAAGGCTTCCAGACCTCATAGTAAGAGTGGAGGGGAGTTCTGGGAGTTCAGAATTGTAGATAGAGAATATGTACAGTTTTATGCCTGGTATGAGAGCACCATGTTACCCTAGTAGGGTAACTAGGTCCAGTTTTTAGAGGGTCTTTCCCATGGGATACAATGGGAGGACTTTTGAACTCTGCTCATTTGTTCATGGAGTACTCTGAACCATTCTCATGGGGGAGGGGACTCCCGTCTGCTTGGTGATAGATTTTGTACCTTTTATTCGAATCCTTGGGGTTGCAGCTCGCCAGCAGGGTTGATGTTCATTCTTCAACCTTCTCTCTTGGTGTAGCTCTAATGCACCAGTTTACTCGCTAAATTTCTGTCCTTTAATTCTCCTTCTGGATGGGACCCTCTGTGGAAAGCTGGCTTTAGTCTGCCATCTTGCCTCCAGCCCCCCATTTTTTTTTTTTTTCTTGATGATAGTGGAATACGGTTCCTTCACCATGTCTTCAAGATTATCCAGCCTTTCTGTCATTCCCCTTTGCTACAGCATGGCCTTTCCAGAACCCTTGCTTTTTTGTTCCAAATAATTTCTTTCTAGTTCTTTGCCCAGCAAGTAGTAGAAGGGAGAGGGATACCCCTTAACTTTGGGGGAGATGTCCATGACCTTTTAGAGGCCTTCTTTGAACTTTTTAATTCCAGAATTTATGTTTTCTAATTGTTATTGTCTTTGATATTGTATTCTTATTTTTTTTTAAATCTTAGAATTTTTTAGAAGTTCTCTTCTGTTCCCTAATTATTTATCTTGCCCCAAGTCAGTTATTCCTCACTTACCTCTCCATGATAAAGAATACTTCCCACTGTGAGAACTGTTTTCTTTCCTTTATCATGTGCTATTGTGAAGTAGACATTGTGTAGTCTCTAAAGTATAATGAAGCAAAGCACTCGTTTTGTTAAAATTGCATCAGGCATTGTTTTGTATGTAAAACTCTAATTAAGTAGAATAAAACCCAAACCAGTGAGAAGCTAGTGAGTATAAATTTAAAAGTCTAAGGTCCTATTAACATAGGCTGTGGAGCAATTGAGAACTAGTTATGCACAGCTGAAGAGGAGGACCAAGATTTGCTAGGACATGCCTTAAAGGACAGTTCCTAGCAATAACAACAAGAAGAAGAAAGAAAAGAAGGAAGAAAGGGAGGGAGGGAGGAAAGGAAAAAGGCAAGAGCTTTTCCAGGCTATCGTGGTAGAAACCACCAATGCCCCATATCAAGTAAAGCAAAGAGTTAAATATCAGAGTAATATTTGTTTTACCATATTTTATAACATATAAGATGCTTTGTATTGCAAATGCATCATTACTTTATGTGCCACTAAGAAAGACAAAAATGCTGCGAATTAAATCATAACATTCCACCAATCATAATTTATAGTCAGATTTCAGTGGTGTTAAAGTGTGAAATCAGTGACTCGGAACATGTAGCTCAAGCTCTAGGCACCAGCCACATACATTGGAGTTGGCGGGTTCAAATCCAGCCCGGGCCTGCCAAACAACAATGACAACTACAACAAAAAATAATAGCTGGTCATTGTGGTGGGCACCTGTAGTCCCAGCTACTTGGGAGGCTGAGGCAAGAGAATGGCTTAAGCCCAAGAGTTTGAGGTTGCTGTGAGCTAGGATGCCACAGCACTCTATCGAGGGTGACAGCTTGAGACTCTGTCTCAAAAATAGATAAATAAATAAATAAAGTGAAATAAGTGGAGTTTGGTAGGTACCAACCTGTCTTGATTGTGGAGAGACTGTTCACAAAATAACATAGAAAAATGAATGTAATTTTAAAGAGATTGTCAAAAAGTCTCAGTGAAAAGCAGCTGGATGTTGGCACCTGTCAAACAGGTTACCTTCCTAGTTAGATCAATTGCAAGGTGTACAACAATTAACTCCTCAGAGAAATTTTCTTATGTATAAAATGAAGACAGTGATGCCTAACTCAGAGGGTTGTTGGGGGCATTCAAGACATGTGGAAAGTGCCCAGCATTTAGTAAACACTCAATACGTGTTCATTCCCTTCACTCTTCTTTGTCACACCAATGCTACAAATTGCCTATTTCTGTAAAATAGAGTAATGATAATTAGCAGGCTGATGTCAGAAGGTTGCTGTGTCAATTACAATAATGTGTATATACATAAGTAAATACACATATATTTCTTTTTAAGAAAAGCAGGTCTTATACAAATAAAGGCACTACTATACTAATGCTGGTTATTTTTTAATTTTTTTTTTTTGAGACAGTGTCTCATCCTGTCACTTAGGCTGAAGTCCAGTAGTTTTTGCTCACTGCAACCTCAGTGAGGTTGGGCCTGAGTGATTGTCCTGCCTAGGCTTCCTGAGTAGCTGGAACAATAGGCATGGAATACCATGTTTGGCTAATTTTTCCTTTTTTTTTTTTTTTTTTTTGTAGAGATGGGCTTTTAATTTTGCCCAGGCTGGTCTTAAACTCTTGGCCTAAAGCAATTGTCCCTCCTATGTCTCCCAAAGTACAGAATTACAGGTATGAGCCACCACACCTGGCCAGGTTATTTTTAATCACTATTATTCAGGCAACCAGCCACTCCATCATCAAGTGAGAAAATGATCTTATATACTTTATTTTAATATCGTAGCACCCTATTTACAATGGATCAAAAATGAAAAAAAGAAAAGAGAAAAAAGGAGGGGGAGAAAGAAAGAAAGACAGGGCAGGAAAGGTGAGAGTAGGGGCAATGATTGGATTTTTAAGAAAAGAAAACCAGAATTTTCACTAAATTTTATAGAAATTGTTATTTAGTAATGGTATTATTCAAGGTAATTAGTATACATAAATGCACTCAGAAGAACTCAGTAAACAGCCAACAAGTCCTGTTTCTCTTATCTGACAGTCATCAAAGGCAGTGCAGGAATTACAGAATATGTGCATGTGGATTTCTCTCCAGACTTGGTGAATCAGAATCTCTTTGGACAGGAGCCAGGAATATGTATTTTTATAATGTTCTCAGCTGATTCTGAGGATCAGTCTTATTGGGGAAACCACTGCAGAGCAGAGTTTTAGCCTCTAATGTAATAAAATAGTTACTACCTTTTTTAGAACAAATGAATACTATTTTTAGTGCCATCTGATACTTTATGTTTGTATTCTGGATGATTTGGGACAGAGGACTGATTGCATTAATGGTATTGGTCTATATAAAGACTACTTTTATGCTGGGCACAGTGGCTCACACCTGTAATCCCAGCAACTTGGGAGGCCAAGGTGAGTAGATTGCCTTAGCTCACAGGTTCGAGACCAGTCTGAGCCAGAGTGAAACTCCCCATCTCTTAAAATAGCTGGGCATTGTGGTGGGTGCCTATAGTCCCAGCTACTCAGGAGGTTGAGGCAAAAGAATCACTTGAGCTCAGCGTTTGGGATTGCTGTGAGCTATGACACTACAGCACTCTACCCAACAAAGATTCTGTCTGGAAGGAAGGAAGGAAGGAAGGAAGGAAGGAAGGAAGGAAGGAAGGAAGGAAAAAAAAAAAAAGACTACCTTTACTAGCCTCCTTTGCAATGAGGTGTTGCCATGTGACAAAATTCTAACCAATTGGACGAGAATGCATATGAGGTATGTAAACTGCCCTCCTGCCATTCCAGCAGTGTTTTCCAATGGCTTTTGTGCCAGGGACACTTTGGCACCCTGGAGAAGACAAAGAAGGATTCTTTCTTAAAATATAATAACGTTTTTATATGCATTAAATATAAGACTATACTTAGAATTATAAATGAGACTAATTATATGCAAAACATACTGCTATCAAAATATTAAAAGATTAAATTCATGATATTAGTGATATGGACATTTGCCAACACATCCAATAACAAGATTTAGTAGCACGTCTGTGGTAGAATTGTGAACATTAGGGCAGCTTAGGATGAAGTTGGGAGTGACATTTCAGGGTAATGTATAGCGTTCAGAGTCCTTTCATTTCTCTGACATCTAAAATTGAATAGGCCCTATCCCTAGGTTTTCTAGGAAAATTCTAACTTTGACTACAATCCCCCTCAAAATCCTTGTCCTCAACAATTATTTACAGAAAAAAAAAAAAAACCCACACATAATACATATGGCTTTTTCAGGAATTAGTAAAATAAAGGATAAATTCAGGAATGCTTTTAAATAAAGGCAAGCCCCTTTGGAATATTCTGACCTGGCTGAAAAAATTAATATTTCCTTTACTGTGGTTCCCAGTACTTGTTTTGTTCCTCCATCTATCTACTTATCCATCCATCCATCAATAAACATTTTTTCAGCATCTTCTGTAAGCCAGACACTATGCCAATCTATCTAATAAATGTTAACTCATAAACTTGCCAGGTGTTGACTAGTAGTTATGAAGTGTAGTGATAGCCACATAACATCTTGACCTGAAATCTGAGCACATTTGCTTTCCCAGTTGGAACAAGAAAGAAATTAGGATTACAAAGGACTACAAAGGGATATTGGAAAACTGGTTATTTCCAGTTTGGGCTTTAACTACTTGATCTTTCCTGAGAGTATCTGATGCCCTCTTTGAGCAAATTACCACCCTGCAATAGATCAGAGAGACAACCAGAGCCATTTCTAGGGAATTCTCCAGAATACAATATTTTCTGGGACTTTCATGTTTCAATTTGGCTACCTACACAGTTCAAAGTCATTGGGAGTCTACTGTATCCTAGGTTTATATTCATTTATGTTAGACTTAGCCTGATCTTGTTTATATACCAAGTGTCATGCTATATGGGCTGCCTAACTTGGAGCAAAGTATAAATTATATTCTTTTCTAGAAAAAAGAAGTATTTGAACCAAGTTGAATCAAAACCAGTTTTATGTTTGTTTGTTTGTTTGTTTGTTTGTTTGAGATAGAATCTCACTTTGTCACCCTTGGTAGAGTGCCATGGCACTATTGCTCAAAGCAAGCTCAAACTCTGGGCTCAAGAGATCTCCTTGCCTCAGCCTCCCAAGTAGCTTAGACTACCTGCGTCCACCACAATGTCCAGTTTAAAACTAGTTTTTACATTTAAATTGGTTGGTGAGAAAAATAAACCTCTTCTAAAAGAAAAAAACAAACAAACAAACAAAAATAGAATCAAAGAAGATGTGGAAGAAAACTGTTCCTGAAAGAAGCAATACTATGTCTATAAGTTTAGTTTTGGGCTAGTCCTTGAACTTTCTCTGATGTTACCTTTCTACATTGTCATTGTGAGGATTAAATGAAACAATGAAAGCAGGTAGTGAACTCTACTGGTCTGTGCAAAAATCAGTTGTTGTCACTATCAGCTGATGACCTGGGAATTTATTAATAGCTCCTCCTGAGGTTAGCCGGGTTTTCCCATTCTGTTTTAATGTATCTGTCTATCTTTTACTTTTGGCCTGTTTGTTCTTTTTCTTATCTATTTCAGATTGTAAACGATTTATTAGAGTGGACTTTGAATCCTGTATTAATCTCAACAACTATTTTGCTTGGTGTTTTCATTTGAGCCAAAGAGTTCCTGATTTTCCCATTTACTGGGTTTAATTTTCAGTTACCCACAGAGAAAGTACTTATGAAAAATAGAAAAGTATTTTATATCTCAATGAGATGAGTGAAATGGTAAAGAAATAAACAAATTAAATGACCGTTGTGTGGCTGCATCTGGACCTATTACCAATTTACTATTTTTGATGCAGTTACAAAGCTGTCTCCATATCTTAGTGAATAGAAAGCGGCAAATGCTGTGTGTCTCTTCTATACTCCCTGCACCTTCCAAATAAGTGGTCAAATACCAGAGTGATAGAATATGGAAGGGTGGGAGTGTGTGGAGTAGCTTACCTGTTACTTTTCCAAAAGATTTGCTTTACATGGGCAATCTCTTTGCTAGTTATAACAGTAATAATGATAATAGCTTTAAAGGAACAACTTTCTTTTTGAGACAGGGTCTCACTCTGTTGCCTGGGCTGGAGTGCCATGGCACAATCACAGCTCACTGCAACCTCAAACTCTTGGGCTCAAGTGATCTATCCTCCTGCTTCAGTCTTCTGATTAGCTGGAACTACAGGTATATGCCACCATGTCCAGCTAATTTTTAAAATGTTTTGTAAAGATGAAGGTCTCATTATGTGGCTCAGGCTGGCTTCAAGTGATCTTCTGACCTCAGCCTCCTAAAGTGTTAGGATTACAGGTGTGAGCCACTATGCCAACCAAAACAATCAGCATTTTTGAGGATTTGTCATATTAGATATATTATATCTATTATCTTTGTAACAAGAATGGAAGCTAGATACTATTATTCACTTTCTAATCTGAGATATATATGTGTGTGTCATATATACACACATATTATCATAAACAAATAATATAATATAATTAGAATGGATTAATCATTTGCATTAAGATTTTGACAGCACCTTGAGGGAGCATTTTACCGGTTTTCAAGCCAGCTCTCAACCCTTACACAAATGCTGTGAGACAGGCTGTCAGCAGTGTCTTACATAGGCAGGGCTTGAGCCTATTTCAGTTTTCTGACTAGCACCTAGCTTATTTTTAGAGTGCAATACATGGTAATAAAAATAAAATAGCGAACAGCAATACCACCCAAACAATACAAATATACTACTTCTCAGATTGAGTCGGGTCTCACTGGAGTTTCTTATAAGGCATCTGCAGTTGTGTCTTTGGCGTTGAGAGAGAGAATAAAATTACTCCAATTTTTTTTCTATCTTCTGATTAAAAATCTATTCAAGCTTTCAATGAAATATAGGCCAGCAGCATCTCTCCAGTGAGTTAAGCAGGGAATAAGCCAGGCACAGCTGCAGTCTCTCTCTTTCTTTTACAGAGACAGAGTCTCACTTTGTCACCTTGGTAGAGTGCTGTAGCATTACAGCTCACAGCAACCTCCAGCTCTTGGGCTTAGGAGATTCTCTTGCCTCAGCTTCCTGAGTAGCTGGGACCACAAGCACCTGCCACAATGCCTGGCTATTTCTTTCTTTCTTTCTTTTTTTTTTTTTTTTTTGGCTGGGGCTGAGTTTGAACCCACCACCTCTGGTATATGGGGCCAGTGCCCTACTACTTTGAGCCACAGGCACCACCCCGCACTATTTCTTTGTTGCAGTTTGGCCGCCCTCAGTATATGGGTATACCCACTGAACCACAGGTGCTGCCCCACAGCTGCATTCACCACTGACTGTGCTCCACTCCTCCTGGCCTACTAGCCTCCTGGCCATGGCCATCTTGGGTTTGTTCTTCTCACTCTACCTAGAGACCTGTGGGTGTCAGTTCTCACTGGCTTTAGGGAGGAATAGTTTCCACCCATCTTGTTTCAAACTAAGTTAAGAATTGTTGAGTCAACATTGAATCACACACAGGACAAGGCTGGGGAGCCACTAAAGTTGGCACCCATACTAGTCTCCTGGTATCTATTGCAGTATATTTTTCTTATCACAGGTTCTGTTTTCAAGCTGATAGTTCCACAGATGCGATATCACTAGGGTCTTAGAACCTCCTAGATAAGGGGAGATTGATGAAATGTCCACTTATTTTACAACAGATTTCGTGAAATGCCCAAACTGCTAGTGTATTTAACTGATCCTAAGAAATGTAACAGGTAGAATGACTCTCTGCTGATGGAATCTAATGGAGAATTTAAATACTAATCAGAAGGTTGCCTGGAAAGCTTGAAGCAGGGCAGGGGAATTAGCAGAATGAGTTAAATATTTAAAGGCCCAGGTTAGGTCATACTGGGGCCAGGACTGTTTACCAGGATGGTATAAGACAAATTCTTGAGCCAGAGTATTTTCTCCCCTGGAAATTTCCTGTCATGGAGATGACTTGTGCTTGCCCGACAGTGTTCGATGAACCCTGGAAATATTTTCCCTGGCTTCTGACACCTCCCTGCCTTAGCACACTCCCTGAGCAGGCAGGGAGAGAAAGATAAACAGGAAATACAGCTTTCCATGGAGAAGAAACGCCCTTGTTCTAAACCTGCATTCACATCCTTTCTGAAGATAAGATACCATGTGGTTTTCTTTTCTTTTATTCATTTATTGTGAGAGAATGGAGGTGGTTGGTTAAAGTAAGCCCCTCCCCCCACACCAAAAATCAAACAGAAAAACAGAAAGGCAGGTCCCTATCCCAAACACATAGCTTTCAAGGTTATTTAATGCCTTTTATATATAGCTAAGAACTGCTTTATGAAATTCATGCAACCAGGAGGATTGTGTCCACCTAGCACTCACAACTTATGTACTTTTTTTTTTTTTGAGACAGAGCCTCAAGCTGTCACCCTGGGTAGAGTGCCCTGGCATCATAGCTCACAGCAACCTCCAATTTCTGGGCTCAAGCAATTCTCCTTCCTCTGCCTCCCAAGTACCTGAGACTACAGGCACCTCCCACAATGCCTGGCTATTTTTTGGTTGCAGCCTTTATTGTTGTTTAGTGGGCCCCGGCTGGATTCGAGCCTGCCAGCTCAGGTGTATGTGGCTGGCACCTCAGCCACTTGAGCCACAGGTGCTGAGCCAACTTAGCATACTTAAATGAATACTTTTTTGATGAGGTCTCATGCTTGATTTGTAAAAAATGACCATTAAGAATTTTATATAAGATGGTGGGTGAGAGCAAGATGACGGCCAAGTAACAGCTTCCCTGCAACTGGGCACTGTAAGTCTGGGAAAATAAGACTCCAGGCATCTCTGGCTGGTGGTTATCTGCCTACAATCATCCCTTTGAGGATACAGGGAGTCAGCAAGAGACTTCTGGACCCCAAGAGGAAGACAAAAACAGTGGAAAACTGGCAAGCAGTCATGCAGGTCTAATCCCACCGGCAGCTGTAAGTATAGCACCAGTGAGACTGCAAACCAGAAAGGCCTTACCTGTGAACTGTTTTGGTGTTTTTGGACTTGGCACTCAGTTGAACTGCCTTGGGGAGAGCTTGAGCAGGAGTGCAGAGAACGTTGGGCGCTGTCTATGGCCCCAGACTGAGCTGCTGAGCCAGGTGGAGCTAATAGTGTTTGGCTGTGGGCTGCAGGGAGCCATTATGAGAGAACTGCCCTGGCAAGCTCCTCCCTCAGGGTTGCAGAGCGAGGATCGGGTGGGAGCTGGTAACCTAAAGACTGAGCAACCTAAAGGCGGGGGCTGAGCGACCTTACAGCCTTAACCCTCAGGGGAAGAGTGAGACTGGTTTTGGCACACTGGATAAGTGGATAGCCACTTCAGCAGTGATCCCAGCAACAAGCACTTTCCAAGTTTAGAACTTTAAAGTGCCTTTTAAAAGGGCTGAAGAGAGATTTAGGATCTCCACCCAGTGGGGTTTGAGAAATCAGCAGAGAACTCCAGTCGTTATCAGCATTGTGATCAACATCTCATACCTCAGAAGACCACCTGTTGCCCAGACAATATTCAACAAGATATATATATATATATTGCTTTGTTTTGGGTTATTTTTTGTTGTTGTTGTTTGTTTTTTTGCTTATTTTGTTATTGTTTTGTTTTTTAATTTCAACCTTTTCTGTACAGATTTTTTCTTTCCTTTTTTTTTCTTTCTATTCCTTCTCCATTTTTCTAGTTTAAATACAATTCCCTACTGCTGCCTTTTTCAATAATTAGAACTTCATTTTTGCTAGTGTTTCTAGCCCTATTATTTGGTTTTTCACCCAATTTTATTCCATAAAGTTTTCTGTTTGCTTGTTTTGGTTTGATTTATAGCATTTTTGTCTTTCCTCTCTACTTGGTGGAAGTGCGGTACTGTGTACGAGCAGGTTAGCAAAGAGCTGCTGACCTCAAGGGAACCACTAAACCAGGCACCCCCAGAACTTGGGGTGTTTTTTTTTTTTTTTTTTAGGTTGTGTCAAAGTACCCTACTGTATACCTATATTGCTCTGTCTCCCTCTTCCTATGCCTCTTTTCTTTTTGTCAATATTCCCTCTTACCCTCACCCTCTCCTTTCTCTATTTTCTTTCTTTCTTTCTTTCTTTCTTTCTTTCTTTCTTTCTTTCTTTCTTTTTCTTTCTTTCTTTCTTTCTTTCTTTCTTTTTTTTCTTTTTCTTTCTTTTATCCCTTCTTGCTGTTCAACCTTCTCATCCTTCTGGTCCTGTACCAAAAGGACTTATTGAAACCTTAATCCACAGGTTCAGGAACTTAAAGAGCAAGAGGAAATAAAACAAAAATTAGGGCAAGAAAACAGATAAAAGAAATCACTCATGAGGAACAATCAGCAGAAAACTCCAGGCAACATGAAGAACCATTCCAGAGCAACCCCTCCAAGGGACCATGAAGTGGCTACTGCAGAGAATTCTACCTATACACAAATGTTAGGAATGAAGAAAGTGAATTTAGAATACTCATAATAAAAACAATGAAGGAAATGATGGAAACAATGAAGGAAACTGCTAATAAAGTGGAAAATAACCAAAAGGAAATCTAAAAACAGAATCAAATAAGAGATGAACAATATGAAGAATATAGAAAGGATATAGCAGAGCTGAAGGAACTGAAGCAGTCAATTAGGGAAATTAAAGATGCAATGGAAAGTATCAGCAACAGGTTAGACCATGCAGAAGAAAGAATTTCGGAGGTAAAGGACAAAGTTCTTAAGATAACTCAGATAGTTAAAGAGGCAGAAAAGAAGAGAGAGAAAGCAGAGCATTCACTGTCAGAATTATGGGACTTTAAAAGAGGCAGAAAAGAAGAGAGAGAAAGCAGAACGTTCACTGTCAGAATTATGGGACTTTACGTTCCAACATACGGGTGATAGGAATCCCAGAGGAGAAAGAAGATTGTCCCAGAGAAATGGAAGCCATACTAGAGAATATACAAATGAAAATTTTGCAAATATCACCAAAGATTCTGACACACTGCTTTTAGAGGGATATCGGACCCCAGGTCACCTCAACTCTAACCGAGCTTCTCCAAGACATATTGTGATGAACCTGTCCAAACTCAAGACAAAAGAAAAGATTCTGCAAGCTGCCAGGAGAAAGTGCCAGTTGACTTCCAGGGACAAATCCATCAGAGTGACTGCAGACTTCTCTAATGCAACGTTCCAAGCAAGATGACAATGGTCATCTACCTTTAATATACTTAAACAGAACAATTTTCAGCCCAGAATTCTATACCCTGTGAAGCTAAGCTTTAAAATTAATGGAGAAATCAAATCATTTACGGATATACAAACATTGAGGAAATTCAGCACAACAAGACCAGCTGTACAGGAAATACTTCAACCTGTTCTACACACTGACCATCACAATGGATCAGCAGCAAGGAACTCAGAAATTAAAGGACAGAACCTAACCTCCACACTGATGCAAAAGATAAAACTAAGCAATGGACTGTCATAAAAAAAGATGACTAGAATACTACCACACTTATCAATTATCTCAATAAATATTAATGGCTTGAATTCCCCACTGAAGAGATATAGATTGGCTACCTAGATTAAAAAACAGAAGCCACCCATTTTCTGTCTGCAAGAAACACACCTGCCTTCAAAAGACAAATTAAAACTCAGAGTCAAGGGTTGGGAGACAATTTTTCAGGCAAATGGAATTCAGAAGAAAAGAGGAGTTGCAATCTTATTTTCAGACACAGGTGGATATAAAGCAACTAAGTCAAAAAAGACAAAGATGGTCACTTTATATTGGTCAAGGGAAAAATACAAGAAGACATTTCAATTCTAGATATTTATGCACCCAATTTAAATGCTCACAGATTCTTGAAACAGACCCTACTCAGTCTGAGCAATATGATAGCCGATAATACCATAATTACAGGGGTATTTAACATTCCTCTTACAGAGCTGGACAGATCCTCTAAACAGAAATTAAACAAAGATATAAGATTTAAATGAGACCCTTGATAGACGCATATAGAACACTTCATCCCAAAGATAAAGAATGTACATTCTTCTCATCACCGCATGGAACATTCTCCAAAATTGACCATATCCTGGGACACAAAATAAATATCAACAGAATAAAAATAATTGAAATTTTACCTTGTATTTCTCAGACCATAAGGCACTAAAGGTAGAACTCAACTCTAACAAAAACGTTCAACCCTACACAAAGGCATGGAAATTAACAACCTTCTGTTGAATAACAGATAGGTGCAGGAAGAAATAAAACAGGAAATCATTAACTTCCTTGAGCATAACAACAATGAAGATGCAAGCTACCAAAACCTGTGGGATACTGCAAAAGCAGTTTTTGGGGAAAATTTATCACTTTAGATGCCTACATTCCAAAAACAGAAAGAGAGCACATCAACAAACTCATAAGCCATCTTATGGAGTTGGAAAAAGAAGAACAATCTAAGCCTAAACCCAGTAGAAGGAAAGAAATATCCAAAATCAAATCAGAGATTAATGAAATTGAAAACAAAAGAATCATTCAGAAAATTATTGAATCAAGGAGTTTGTTTTTTGAAAAAATAAATAAAATAGATAAGTCATTGGCCAAACTAACTAGAAATAGAAAAGTAAAATCTCTAGTAACCTCAATCAGAAATGATTAAGGGGAAATAACAACTGATCTCACAGAGAGACAAGAGATCATCTCTGAACTTTCAGAAACTCTATGCTCAGCAATTTGACAATGTGAAGAAAGTGTATCAATATTTGAAATCACACCTTCTTCCTAGACTTAGCCAGGAAGAAATAGAGCTCCTGAACAAACCAATTTCAAGCACTGAGATTAAAGAAACAACAAAAAAGCTTTCAACCAAAAAATGCCCTGGTCCAGATGGCTTCACACCAGAATTCTATCAAACCTTCAAGGAAGAGCTTATTCCTGTACTGTGGAAATTATTTCAAAAAATTGAGGAAGAAGGAATCTTCCCCCAACACATTCTATGAAGCAAACATCACCCTGATACCAAAACGAGGAAAAGACCCATGCAAAAAGGAGAATTTCAGATCAATTTCACTCATGAATATAGATGCAAAAGTTCTCAACAAAATTTTAGTCAACAGATTACAGCTTATCATCAAAAAAGTCATATATCATGATCAAGTAGGCTTCATCCCAGGGAGGCAAGGCTGGTTTAACATATGCAAGTTCATTAACGTTATCTACCGTATTAACAGAGGCAAAAATAAAGATCATATGATCCTCTCAATAGATGCAGAAAAAGCATTTGATGAAATCCAGCATCCTTTTCTAATTAGAACACTGAAGAGTATAGGCATAGGTGGCACATCTCTAAAACTGATTGAAGCTATCTATGACAAACCCACAGCTAATATTTTACTGAATGGGGTAAAACTGAAAGCTTTTTCTCTTAGAACTGGAACCAGACAAGGTTATCCTCTGTCACCTTTACTATTCAACACAGTGCTTGAAGTTCTAGCCAATACAATTAGGCAAGACAAGAAAATAAGGGGAATCCAAATGGGAGCAGAGGAGGTCAAACTCTCCCTCTTTGCTGACGAAATGATCTTATAGTTAGAGAATCCCAAAGACTCAACCAGAAGACTCCTAGAAGTCATCAAAAAATACAGTAATGTGATGGGTTGGGCCACATCTATGGTGCATATTTTTATCTATAATTAAAAAAAAAAATACAATAATGTTTCAGGATATAAAATCAATGTCTACAAGTAAGTAGCCTTTGTATATGCCAATAACACTCAAGATGAGAAGCTAATTAAGGACACAACTCCCTTCACCATAGTTTCAAAGAAAATGAAATACCTAGGAATATACCTAACAAAGGAGGTAAAAGGATTAAAAATTTTCACTGGAGTTTAAAAAAACTTGATACCCAAAATTTTACCAGACTTATCAATATTCTCCATTAATGTGAACGGCTGAAACTATCCTCTAAAAAGGCACAGGTTAGCTGACTGGATACAAAAACTCAGGCCAGATATTTGTTGCATACAAGAGTCACATCTTACCTTAAAAGACAAATATAGAATCAGGGTGAAAGGATAGTCATTCATATTACAGGCAAATGGTAATTAAAAAAAAAGCAGGTTTTGCAATTTTATTTGCAGATACAATAGGCTTTAAACCAACAAAAGTAAGGAAGGATAAGAATGGTCACTTCATGTTTTTTTTTTTTTTTTTTTTATTGTGAGAGAAGGCGGGGAAAGAAGGCGGGGGAAGAGGTGCGTGACAGGGTCGGGCCAGTGGCATGGTACCACATTGGCTGTATCTAGGTAGAGGCAGTTTGAGGCCGGGCCTTGCTGAGTCGTTGCTACGCGGAAGTAGCTCGATGGATCTGCTTCTAGTCAGGCTCGGGAAGTTGCACTAGGCCTCAGGCACATGGCAGGGCCCAACAATTCCCTCTTTAAACCAAGACTTTTCTTGTGCTCATCACTTCCTTATATATTTGTAAGATATATTGGTCTGTAGATTTTTTTTTATTTTTAAATACTTTCTGAATTTGATATGATAGTGATACTGGCTTCATTGAATGAGTTAGGGAGGATTCTCTCCTTCCTGATGTTACAGAATAATTTCTGTAGGATATGTGTCGGTTTTTCCACATAAGTCTGGTAGAATTTGGCTCTGAACCCTCCTGGTTCAGGGCTTAGTTTTGTTGGTAATTTCATTGCCTGGTCAATCTTGTTCATTATTGGTCAGCTCAGGATTTCTATTTCTTCCTGATTTTAGGCTTGGGAGGTTGTTTCTTTCCAGAAATATCCATTTTATCTAGACTTCTAATTTGTGTGCTTAGAAGTTTTTGTGGCATTCATGGATGACATTTTGTATTTCTGTGGTATTAGTTGTAATATCTTCTTTTTCATTTCTGATCGCCCTTGTTTGGCTATTTTATCTTCTGTTTCCAATTTTATTTATCTTTGCCAAGAGCCAAGTTGTTGTTTTATTTATTCTTTGTATTCTTTTTTACTTTCCATTTCATTTAGTTCTTCTTTGATCTTTATTTCTTTTGAAAGGAGTTTGGTTTGTTCTTCTTTTTCTTTTGAAAGGGTTTGGTTTGTTCTTCTTTTTCTTGTTCCTGGGGATGGGACATTACAGAGTGAATTTGTGATCTTGTTAACTTTTAGATGTAAGCATTCAAGCCATGAATTTCTTTTTTTAGCAATGCTATTGCTGTATCCCACATTGGATTCTTTTGTCATGATTGTTATTTAGTTAAAAACAAAAAGAGACTTGGGATTTTCATCCTAATTATGTCCCCACATAAGGATCATTAGGCAGCAGATTGTTTAATTTCCATGACTTTGTGTACATTTCAGATGTTCACATGGAATTGATTTCTAGTTTTATTCCACTGTGATCTGAGAATATACATAGAATGATTTCAATATTTCTGAATTTCCTGAGATGACTTTGGTGAGCTAAGAGATAGTCTATCTTGGAAAAATGTTACATGTGCTGATAATAAGAAAGTATATTCTGCAGTTTGACATAGAATGTTCCTTTTTTTCTTAGGGTGAAAAAATATTTTTCTTTATTTCAATGAAAATTTTCTTTATAATGTAGTATCTAATCGAAATCATGATCCAGTAATAAGGGATATGCATGTTCTAGAAATACTGATGATGGGCAGAGAAATTTCTTAAAGTCTGGAGAACTTTCTTCCATCCATCAGTCCTGTAGATGTCTAGAGTCCTATTTAAGTTCAGCATTTCTTTGCTATCTTCTGCATCAATGATCTTCTTTACCTTGACTCTGAGTGTCCTTGTGAGTTAGATGGATTTCCTGGAATCAGCACATATTTGGGGTAAACTTTATATTCATTCAGTCAGTCTATATCTTTTAAAAGAAGCATTAAGACCATTTACATTTAGTGTTAGCACTGATATGTGAGATCTTATTCTGTTCATCATGTTGAATGACACCTGAATGCTTTGTTTTCTCCCATACGTTACTGTTTTATAGGGTTTGTGAGCTTTAACTTGCAGATGTTTTTACATTGCTGGAAGGCAATTGATCATTTCTATGTATGGAGCACTTTTAAGCATTTCTTGTACTACAGGTCTAGTAGTGTCAAATTCTCTTAGTGTTGCTTGTCTAAGAAAGACTTTATTTCTCCATCATTCATGAAGCTTAGTTTTGCAGGACCAAAAAAATCTTGGCTGGCAGTTATTCTGTATAAGATGACTAAAAATGGAAACCCTATCCATTCTGGCTTAAGAGGTCTCTGGTGACAGGTCTGCTGTTAGTCTAATTGGTGTTCCTTTGTAAGCAACTTTGTTACTTTTCTCTCATGGCCGGTAGAATTTTTTCCTTCACTTTGACTTTGGACAACCTAATGATGATATGTCTTTGTAAACTTCTAGCTATATCAGGGAAGAGTTCCTCTATTATTTTTTCAATTATGTTTCCGTGCTTATTGCTTTTTCTTCTTCTTTCTCAAGGATACTTATAATTCTTATATTTGTTCACTTGACCTAATCTCATATTTCTTTCAGGGATTTTGCATTCTTCTTTGTTCTTTTTTTCTGCATTTGTTACTGCTTGATTACTTTGAAATGCTTACCTTTGAACCCTGAAATTCTTTCTTCTGATTGGTCTAGTTAAAAATTTCTGATGTATTTTAAAATTTCCTAAATGATTCTTTCATTTCTTTAAGTTCTAGTATCTCTTTTTCTAAAGTTATCTATCTCTTTAGGTAATTTTTGTTTGTATCCTAATTTTTTGTTTGTTTATTTCTTCTTCTAGCATTTCCTCAATTCCATTTATATTCATTTGTCTTACTTGGCATCCATAATCTGAATTTCATAACTGTTATTTCAAAAAAATCTTTTTGGTTGAAATTAATTATTAGAGAACTGTTGTGATGATTTAAGGGTATGGAGATAGCCTATTTTCACATGTTACAAGAGTTTTATGCTGATGCCTTCTTATCTAGGGCCATTTCTCTCAGCTCAAAACAGGGAGCAAATATGGTACCTCTGTTCTTCTCTCCTGAGATCTCTTTTGCTCGGTGAAGATAGTGATGGGTCCCTGGATGATACGCTTGAGTCCTACACAGGAAGATTGACCAAGCCAAGTAGGGGCAGATGCACTGTGACCCTTTAAAACTGCTGCTTTGCTGGATCAACCTTATTCACCTGTGGTCATCACCATGTTACTGTGACAGTGCTGGCCCCTGGTGCCAGGTGCACACACCATGTGGAACTAGCTAGGAAGATGTGTATGTGTGCAGGTGGAGGAGGTCTGCTGTATGCATACCTGGGCAGCTGAGGTAGCAGATGCATAGATTGGACATAGTCTGTGCAGGATGCAGCACGGGCATAGCAGGTTCTTAGGAAATAGCAGCTCCACAGGCCTACAGGGCGTGGGGCAGAGTGGACCCTGGTGCAGAGCAAGTTGGCAAGATACAGCTCACATGCAGGGTGGAGCAGCATCCCTGGACACAGTAGACTCTGTGGGTGGGCAATAGTAGCTTTATAGGTTTGAGAAGCTACTGTGATGTACAGGACTCTCAAGCCAGCTGTCCCTTCTCTCCAATCAATGCAGCTGCAGTTATCTGCATCAGTCCAGAGGCCTGCGGCAATGGAAGGGCTCTCCAGCTTCTCTGGTTGCAGTATCCTCAGGAAAAGTGTGGAGTCAGAGATTTTTCTCATCTTTCCCCATACGTGGGTGCTTTCCTTAATTACCTCCAGTGCTGCTGAGCAGCTCATCCCACTGGTCTCTTTATCACTTCATTCCTGCCACCTCTCCATGGATTCCCAGTGTTCTCACATAGAAAATTGATCAAAAGATGTGTATCTATTCACCATTCTGATCCACTTTGTGAGAGGTGTATGGTGTAGGCTTCTTATAGTCTACCACCTTGGCCTTCCTCAGGCTTAGGGTTTTTTACGGCAAAATATTTTAGTGAACCCTGGGGTTTTATTTCCCCCTTATTATTCATCTTCACTTTTAATATTATTATAATTTATTATACCGTATTGCATCAAGGGTTCAGTGAAACAAGTAGTAAATGGTTCTGTTGGATCTGAGAGAAAGAAACAAACATAAGATAGAGGAGTTGAGAAAGCATAAGGAAAGACGGCAAGCAGTTGTTTTTATAAGGATGTTAGTATTGTTAATACATTATCCTTCTTAATAAGGCAGTTCTCCCCTTATTCATTTTTTCTTTTCATGATTTGTTATTTGTAGTCAACAGTGCTCTAAAAATAGATGAATGCAGTGCAATAAGATATTTAGAGAGAGAATGTGTGTGAAAGAGAAGGGCCTTCACATAACAGCTATTTCAGCATTTTGGCTGTTAATTTCTTATTGGGCCTAATATCTGAGTTAAACTTTATTGTATGTATGTCCATAGTGAAAAACAGCATATATAGCATTTGGTACAATTCATGATTATAGACATCCATTGGGGATCTTGGAATGCATCTCCTGTAGACAAGGGAGGACAACTATATTATTTCCTGGAAAAAAATAAATAAGATACCTAAGGAAAAGTTATTTATTTGTTGAGTAAAATTTTCTTCCATGCTTACTCCAGATCAGGAACTATTCCGGGCACTAGAAACACAAAGATGAAAGGAATAGTTCTGTTTATTGGGACTGGAGATAGATAATTAAATCAAAAGTTACAATATAATATATTAAATGTGGAACCAGGGTAGGCTCAGAGCACTGAGATAGCCCAGGTGGAGAGAGGGAATTTAACCATGTCTGTTGTGGTGACTAAGAGCTGCTGCATTTCACAAAAAGGAGAGGACCAAAGCAGAATTAGCCAGGTATTAGAGGAGAGGAAGAACGATATGGAAGAAATTGGGTATTAAAAGACATTGAGGTATATGAGAAAATAAACTCTGGAGACAGGCGGTTTCTTATAGCTTTTTGTTAGGTGGTACAAAGCAAGGTAAGTGGTATCAGCCAAGATCATGAATTAGTGCTTAGGCAAGGAGTGCAAAAGGAGAATTTGCCTGAAAATACAGAAGTTTGCACTAGGAGCAAATTCTCAACCTCAGAGTTTGATATGGTGATTATAATCCTTGTCCTAACCAAGGAAAGCAACCACCTTGAGATAAGTGCTCTTTTAACCCTACTATCACTGTTCTTTTATTATGACATTACTAAAGAGTATCCCATTTATACTCTTTCAAATAATTTTACTTAGCTCATACTAGAAATTGCCTTATTACAGTATTTCTACCCAAACACATATTCCTAAACCAGTTCCATTATTATTCCAATTTCTCATCAAGTAGACTGCTCTTGTACATTCTGATCTGTTGGGATTAGATTACATGTTTTAAATGCTACAAATAGTGAAGTTCTTTTAACTATCATCAAATTTTATGTCTTTTTTATTTTTGTTTTTTGAGACAGAGTCTTGTCCTGTTGCCCAAGCTACTGTGCTGTGGCATCAGCCTCGCTCACAGCAATGTCAAAGTCCTGGGTTCGGCCTCCAGAGTAGCTGAGACTCCTGCTTCAGCCTCCCGAGTAGCTGAGACTACAAGTGCCCACTACAGTGCCAGCTATTTTTTTTCTTTGTGTAATAGACTAAGTCTTTCTGTTGCTCAGGCTCATCTCAAACTCCTGATTTCAGCCTCTCAGAGGGCTAGGATTGAACCACTGTGCCTGGTCTAGGTTATGTGTCTTTAACTTCCAGTTTAAGCTATGTCAGACAGACTCTTGGAGTATTTATTGATATTTACTTTTGCCTTTTTGGTTTTGGCTTTTGAATATTTTCTATGATTTTTCTAGCCTTCAATTATTATTATTATTTTTGAGACAGAGTCTCACTTTGTCACCCTGGGTAGAGTGCCAAGGACTCATAGCAACTTCAAACACTTGAGCTCAAACAATCTTCTTCCTAAGTAGCTTGGACTAAAGGTGCTCACTACAATGCCCAGGTATTTTTTAGGGATGGGTCTCGCTCTTGCTTGGGCTGGTCTCAAACTCCTGAGCTCATGCAATAGACCTACTTCGGCCTCCCAGAGTGCTAGGATTACAGGCATGAGCCACTGAGTCCAGCCTAGCCTTCAATGATTTTTCACATTTTATGAATATTTCCAACAGTCCTATGTGGAATAAAGATAAATTTAATTTAATTCAATAATTATGTGTTAAATTTACAGTGGACTACAACTCTGTCTGCTCCAGAGAAGTCTAACTCTCAGCCCCGGGGGAACTTTTCTAATATGTTCCTTCATTGGACTCTCTCTTTCAGCACTGTGGACAGTGACGATTCCCTGCATCTTCTATTCCTACATATTTTTAGAATTTTCTTTTTTTATTATTATTACTAAATCATAGCTGTGTACATTAATGTGATCATGGGGAATCATACACTGGTTTTATAGACCATTTGACACATTTTCATCACACTGGTTAACATAGCCTTCCTGGCATTTTCTTAGTTATTGTTAAGACATTTGTATTCTACACTTACTGAGTTTCACATGTACCCTTATAAGATGCACCGCAGGTGTAATCCCACCAATCACCCTCCCTCCACCCCCTCCACCCTCCCTCTTCTTCCTTTCCCCCTTCTCCCTATTCTTATGTTATAACTGGGTTATAGCTTTCATGTGAAAGCCCTAAATTAGTTTCATAGTAGGGCTGAGTACGTACACCTTGGGAAGTAAAACCCTGTTGTAATCAACCATTTTTTATATCAAACTTCCTTTGTGAAAATTATTTATGGTTTCTTTGTCCTTATTATACTTTAATACAGCATATTTTAATGGAGAATTTACCACAACATATAATAGGATAACAAAATTATCTTTTACTCCAATACGCTGTCATGTTGTTTAGTCTTCAATTATTCTAGTCCCCCAAACTCCATGTTGCCATTTGGGAAAAGTATAGCTTCTCTCTGGCATTTAGCAGAGAGACCTTCAGAGGAGGCTGGCTCATTTGTGTGGTGTAGCTGGGGGAACACGTGGTCACTCTCAGGTTAGTTGGGTCCCATGAACACTCCTCTATCTTAACTTTTTCTACACTGTTGATTTTTCTGGGAACTTTCGGAGATTTGCTTTTCTCTGCCCTACATCCAACTTTTAGCTCTCTCAAAAACTGAAGGGTCTGTTACTCTGTCCCTGTAGGGAGTTCCTTAAAGTAAGTCTACAGGCTCTCAGCACAGCATGTTCAGCATTCAAGAAACCAAGGAACTCTGTGGATGAAAATCACAAATGCAATGTAATCAAATTAATATACTGGGACCTTCCTATTGATTTGGGTTCCCCTGCACAGTGAAACTCTCCTCTCTCCTACCACATGCTCACAGTCCCACGAGGGAGCATCAGTAGCCACTCTAGCATTTGTATATTTTATGATCCTATGGTGTATTTGCCGTCCCATTAGAGAATGCGATTCTCAGCACAAGCCTAATCATGTCTACTCCTTATCTTCTTTCTAACCTCTTTCTACCTCTTCTCTCTGACCTTACAATGCCACTTATGAAGAACCTCTCTCGAGTATTGCTTATACAAATGTCTCTGAAAGTCAGCAGCTTAAAACAATGAACTTTTATAATTTTGCACAGTTTTTATAGGTCAGAGATTCAGGAAAGGTTTCAGCGATGTTGGCCAGGTGACAGGTTAGGCGTGTGGTTCGTTTGTTTACCGTTAGTCTAGTGTACTAGCAATTAAGAGCAAAGCAATTACACAGAGGAAGTGTAGTTAATGCTGTTTCAAAGAGTTGCAAAATCTTTTTCTTTAACTTTATAGCAAAAGGATACTGTGGAGCAAGACCCGAACTAAAACAAAATTTTAAATATTATTTGTTAAAATAGCACTTTCTCAAGTTATGCTGAATAAAAGAGGTAATCAGTAGTGGCTTAATTTAAAATTTAAAAACATGAAGCATAGTCTTATTCAGACATTCAGATTGGTATACTTTATGTAGCTAAATTATAAAATAGAAAAGTTGTTAAAATGATTCTTTATCGACTTGTGGAATGTAACTGTTGTCTTTTATTTCCTTTCAGGTATTCAACACTTCTTAGACACCAATCTGTCTCCATATACCTCATATTCCTATCACATTGAGACCACCAGTGTGCATGGTTCAACAAGGAGTATAGCTGCCACTTACAGGACAAAACCAGGGGTCCCAGAGGGAAACTTGACCTTGAGTTATATCATTCCTATTAGCTCAGACTCTGTGACACTTAGCTGGACTGCACTCTCTAATCATTCTGGTCCCATAGAGAAATATATTTTGTCTTGTGTTCCTTTGGCTGGTAGTCGGCCTTGTGTTCCCTACGAAGGTCATGAAACCTCAGCTACCATCTGGAATCTGGTTCCATTCACCAAGTACTGTTTTACTGTACAAGCATGTACTAGCGGGGGCTGTTTACATAGTTTGCCCATTACAGTGACCACAGCCCAGGCCCCTCCCCAAAGGCTGAGTCCACCTGAGGTACAGAAAATCAGAGCTACAGAACTTCATGTAAGATGGTCTCCTCCAATGGAACCAAATGGTAAGAATTGAAGGCCTGGATTTTCCCTTCTTAGGCAAGACATGAACAAGAACTGAGGCATTTGGAATAGCACATTAAGAATCTAGCTATTGTATTCATTTTTATAACTGCATGATATAATAATTGAGAAACATTTTCTAAAAATACAAGGTAGTGTTTGTCCTGGTTAGTGGTACAATGCATTTCTTCTAATCTAATAACAAATTCCACTCAATTAAATTGCTCCTTAAAAGGCTAATATTATCTTTGCTCTTAATGACATCTGCCATAACACAAATGATGCTTATAATTTGAAACTCACTTATGAAATGCATTATATTTGACTGTGTCACAAGTTAGGGCACCCATAAGCAGTAAATTTTCTCATTTTAGCAAGAAAAAGATATAAAATAATACAAAAAGTATGTATATAGGCTAGCAGACTCCATTAAGTTAATTTTTGTGTTCATACAGTTGACCCCTTGGTTATGTAGGCCACACACACATTCACAGATTTTTAATAATTCATATCATGTACATATTATGACAAAACCTTTCCTTAGACTTTTTAAGTTATGTAGTCAAACTGGAAAGAAACTATAATATTTGTGCAAACAGGGCTTCTGTTAAACAGATGATTGAATTCGAATTTCCAAATTTGGAAACATACATTGGAGAGACAGGAATCAAATTTCTGAAAGAAATTGTGACTATGTAATGCAGAAATGATTGGATTTACGTATGATAAATAGTAATTATTTTGTGTCTATACACTGTCCCTTTTGGTTTATTTTACTCATGAATATACCTTTAATAGTATTTTATACACTTATCTATCTACCAGCTTGTTATTTTGGTGAGTACCTATCATCTAGATTACTAAATTACTGTACCTACATTGCCGGAAATAACTTCTAGTGATCTAGTTAAAAGAAGAATGAAAATCCAGCACTCTAACTGTCCTGCCCACCCCCCCACTCCCACAATAGCCTCTTTGCCTGATAAGCCACCTTGATTCACTGTTTAACTTCCCCAGGAATAATCGTAAGATATGAACTATACATGAAGAGATCGAGATCTACTGAAGTCATTTCTGAAGAAAGTCGAGTTTTTCAGAGCAGCGGTTGGCTCAGTCCTCACCCATTTGCAGAGTCAGCCAATGAAAATGCATTAAAACCTCCCCAAACAGCGACAACCATCACCGGCTTAGAGCCATACACCAAGTACGAACTTAGAGTCTTAGCTATGAACATGGCCGGTAGCGTGTCTTCTGCCTGGATCTCAGAAAGAACAGGGGAATCAGGTAAAGATTGATGCTTCGAGTTCTACTTTTAAAAGTAGGATGAATGAAAGTGACTCCTTAAATTAAAGTCAACAGTGATAAAATATATTTTGAAAAGCAAAAATATAAACTTCCATAGGCCAACTCCTATATGAGTTGGTTACATAAATAACTCAAGGTCATAAAATACTTGAAGTAAGTTTTAGGGGAAAAAAGTAAATGCTTTAGTTATTAATTCATGGGTGAAAATGGCTTAACTATATAGTCTTTTGGGAATGTTTGTCAAAAATAGCAATTGGTTTCCAGTCATGAAGTGGGATGGCTACATGTCTAGTTTGCTTCATAGTCAGCATAATTTATATTCAGTGACAGGAAGAACCAATTTCACAAGTTTTTAAAAATTTTATCTTTCCAAAACAAATAGTTTAGGTGCTAGTTTATATATAATTATAGAATTTTGGACATCAAAATCTACAATTGACCAGTGTGCTTATAAGCATTTGGCTTCAAAGTTCTTAATTTTCTGAAAGTATCTTCATTTAGGAAAGTAAGATTTTTTTAATCCTACACCTTATTCTTTACGTTAAAAACACTTCAAATTTCATGAGCCTTTAAACAATATGCCTTCAGTATGCTTTGAATCATAGCTATCCGAAGAAACCCAAGTCCTGGTCTAACTTGGATGTGTTAGGAGTGTGGAGGATGAGAGTAACTTTAGGTTGATGTCCAAGGGAATCATTTCATGAATAAAATGTGCATAGTCTTGCGTGTCTCTTAATGACTACCAGCCATCTTGGGCAAATAATAGTGCCATGATAGCACAAGTGATGAGGCGTGGCATTTTGGAAGGGGAAAATCAAGGTCAAAAATGAAAAGTAATGTGTGAAGCTGCAATACTGGACTCTCATAATCTTATGGGTCACTGGCTAATGAAAGTGCGATGAGTTCCTTTGATAATACACCTTTGGTTAGCACATTTAAAATCCATATGACAGTCTCCAGGGTGGCAGGGAGGAAATGTATGCGTGCGTGTACCCTGCATATTTCAATGGAGATTTATGGAAAACTTTGAGAATTTATTTGGAGATATTTAGAATGTTTCAGATTTACCTCTTTCTGAAGAGTAATATTCTCCCAGCTGCATTGGTTTAGCTGTGAAATCCTTCCTTACCTGAGAAATGCAGTGCGTGCTGTGTGTTCTGAACTCTGTTGGTCTGAGACATGCTCTATTTTTGTGACTTCTCCTTTCAAATATTGATAAAGGCCTATGTTTTCCTACCTAATCATCCACCAGCTCTCTTTAAGACATAAGTAAATTCATATAAGATTTTTACTTTGTAAAACAAATAGCTGATAATATGAAGAGAACGAACAAACTTGCAGATAACACTTTCTATATACACCGGTATAGTCCTTGATTTTTTTCCAATCAGAATATTTTATAAGATATGGGGCATTTTAGAAACTAGAATAAATATGTGAATTCAGTTAGAAACTTGCAGGGACAGCACTCATTGTGTTGATGCTTTTGTCACTGTTGACAGCACCTGTATTCATGGCCCCACCGTCCATCTTTCCCCTCTCACCATCCTCTCTCAATGTCTCCTGGGAGAAGCCAGCTGATAACGTTACAAGAGGAAAAGTTGTGGGGTATAACATCAATATGATTTCTGAACAATCACCTCTGCAATCTCTTCCACAGGCATTCTCACAGGTATTGTTATTTTAAATGAATGTCCTTTCAGAATGAAATATGACTTCATTCTGACATTTTTCAAGTTTGCAGACTTCTGTGACATTGTTGTCTCTGTACATTCATTAAAGGGCCATTTTGTTTCTTAATATATCATGTGTATGAGGCTCTCTATGTATGCATATTACTTTTTTCCTTATGTAAACATTTGTAAAACCTGATTTTTTAAATTTGTTTTTCAGATATCCTGAAATATTTTGCAAGAAATTGTCTTTTGGTGGCTATGTAATATCATATCTTTTAGACACATAATAATGTATATAAACAATGGAAAGTTGATTGTTTTCCATTGCTTTGAAATCATGTAATTTGGAAGAATTATGTGGAGATGTAAGAACTCATCAAAATTATTATTAGTTTAGGTTTTCTGTTTCTCATATTTCATTATGTGTTCTTTCTACAAAGAATAATTTATTTAAAAAATATTCAACTTCTTAAAGGAGAAGTATCTTAGTGTATTTTATCCAAAAAACAATTTCATTTTCTAAAAATTTACATTGAATGCCACCAGGAATGAGAGGAATTTTATAGTAATGTATAGGGAATTTAGCTCATTTCAAAGTTTTCTTTAGAAAATTTCAAAACATGTACAGAAAATTTTGTGTCTTCAATACTTTAATATGATAGCCATTTTAGAAGTAGAAAAATAAAAAAAAATTAATGATTAAGGGATGTTTTTCTGATTTCTAAGTGCAATTGCAAGGAAATAGCACAACATTTTGAATTATTTTTAAGTGTTTAGAATCATTAAAATCACCTTCATTTCTGAACAATGTTATGTAAACACTATGTTTTTTTTAGAGCTACTCACTGAGGTTATGAAATTTTAAAGGCAATACTTTTGAAATGAATTATATCATAGCCCTAAAAAGAAAATATCTATAAAATTACCTCAAATGTGGTTCGGCACACATAGCATAGTGGTAACTGCATCAGCCACATGCATTGAGGCTGGCGGGTTCGAGCCCAGCCTGGGCCTGCTAAACAATGACAATCGCAACAAGAAAATAACTGGAATGTCTTAACACTGTGATTAAGTAAATGAGGTGAAAGCAATGTTCATTAGTAGGATGTAAGCACTTGAATTTGAACAAATAATCAATACATTGAATCCCACAAAGGCATAAATGTATTCATGATCTATGTATATATGACTTAATAAAAAAAAAAAAAGGAAGAAAGAAAGAAAGAAAAAAAAGAAAAGAAAACAGCTGGGTGCTGTGGTGGGTGCCTGTTTTCCCAGATACTTGGGAAGCCCAGGCAAGAGAATCTCAGCCCAAGAGTTGGAGGTTGGTGTGAGCTGTGACACCATGTGTCACCCTACAGAGGGTGACATAGTGAGACTCTGTCTCAAAAAAAAACAAAAAAAGAAAGAAAGAAAATTTTCTCAAATTTTACTAAACTTTACATTTGTCTGTATTTTTATGGAAGATTATTTTATATTGAAGTATATCAACAGCCCTAAAAAACAGTTTTGTACTCAATGTTGTACTATCAGTTTTAATAATATATTTTCCTGAACATAATTTCTAGTGTTCTTTATACCCATAGTCTAAGCCTAATTCACATGTTTGTTTTTTTGCTTTTGATCAATTCTACTTATAATAACAGAACTGACCCTTACTATTGATTATTTCATTACTTGTTTATGGACTTGGAATTCCTCTGAATCTTCTTTGCTCCAATTTGTTATTTTTCATTTGAAATTATATGATAAAAATTATATTTTAAAAAATGTAAATTTTTGATCTAATATGTGCTTATTTATGTAAGAAAGATAAGTGAGAATTGACATCATGTGGACATTCAGCAATCTGTTTAGATTTCTTCCCCTTTTCCTTCTGTGGGTTTTTTTTTTTTTTTTTAAGGAAATGATAGGATTGATTTAACACAGTGACATCTTTCTGTTCTAGCTAGCGCCCTCCAATAGCATGGGCAGTTCTGCACTGGGTTACTCTTGGCCAGGCCTCATGGTTTTGTTTGGACTTTTTCACGATAACAATGACAATGTCACCATATTTATCTCTACCATTGGTGACAATAACCATACCACCATGCTGCTTTATGAGGCAATAACTTGGTTTTCTCATTTATCCACTCAGGAACTGGATTATTACCTCATAAAACAGTGTGATTGTACAATTATCAATTAAATCCTGGCTTGTCATGAGTCTTCTGCAAAGATCCCTTTTCCTAATAGTGGTTGGCAATAATTCCCTCGCTTTGAATTCATCGAAGTTTGATTGCCAAGGTTATATTTTTCATACTGATTATCTATTATCTGATTTTTTTTTTTTTTTTTTTTTTTTTTTTTACCTTGAAGCTGTTGCACACTGCTAAATCTCAAGAACTGTCTTATATTGTAAAAGGCCTGAAACCTTATAGGACATACGCATTTACTATTTCCCTCTGCAATTCAGTTGATTGTGTAACCAGTGCTCCGGGAGCAGGACAGACTTTAGCAGCAGGTAAGCAAGTATTAATGGACATGAAAAATCTTGTTGTGTATTTACAAACAAACACCCGCAAAACTCAACGCCTTCTCTATTTGGGACTTAATATTTGTCTTCTCTGTTTTTTCCTACTCCCTTCAAAGCCCTGATTGCTACCTATCTTGACATTTTAAAAAAACAACAAAAAATACTTACAAGGAGCTATGGATTAGAACTGTGTCATAAGAGGAAACATGGTTAGATACAGAACGACTCTGCGGCTTAGACATCAACTTGTGTCCTAGCACTTTCTCGACAATTGGGAAGAATGTTTAGGAGGCTTCTTAGGAGGACTTCAGGATGTCTCTTCCCTGAGTCCTGACTTTTTATGTGGGATTGGGTTTTCCTACTCTTGTCTCATGGGGACATCCAGGAATTACTATGTTGTCTTGATACTATATTTGACCTCTATTGAATAGCAAGTTGTTTATTATTTTATTTTTAATTAATAAGAAGCTCTTAGGTTTATAAAATTTAAATAAAATAACTTCTATAAAGTATAATATTAGAAACAGGCAGCACACCTGTAATCCTAGTGCTTTGTTATCCTCAAGGTGGAGGATAATGTGAGGCTAGAAGTTTGAGCCTGTCCTGTGCAACATAGTGAGACCCCCCCATCCCTAAAAAAAAAAAGAATTTTTTTTTTTTTTTTTTTTGAGACAGTCTCACGATGTTGCCCTTGGTAGAGTGCCATGGCATTACAGTTCACAGCAACCTCAAACTCTTGGGCTAAAGCAAATCTCTTTCCTTAGCCTCCCAAGTAGCTGGGACTATAGGCAAAAAGATAGTTCTTTTAATTAACTATGCATGGTGGTGTTTGCCTATAGTCTTAGCCACGCAAGAGGCTGAGGCATCTCTTGAGCCTAGGAGTTCGAGAAATAGTTAGCTACAATAATGCCACTGAGTGATAGAGCCAGACCCTGTCTCAGAAAATAAGATGAGTAATATTAGTAGGAATTGGTTGGTAAAATTTTTGCTTGCTTCACTTAGAAGTACCTACAATAATATGAACCTGATTACATATATTAGTAAGATCCATATAACCCAACTTCTTAGCATGTAGTATGTTTTCAAATCAGTGTTTTTCTGTCAGTAATCCAACCAGCCTTAGTGTCCAGATTCTCTATAAAGAAGTGTCCAGACAATGTAAAGAAGTTAAGCTATTCCTAGATAAATTACAGATATTATGAAAACATATATTTATCTTAAAAAATATTTTCTAGATGTTCTCCCTAAATGTCTTCATCCTGTTATTAATAGGTCCAGTTCTGTATATTTTTATTTTTATTTTTTGCTCTGGTTTTGGAAAAACTTGATTAGCTCAAATGATCTCATCCAGGTAATGTTTGTTTAAATTTTTCATCAATGTAAACGACTTCAAAATTCTAAGAAATTATGTTTTATTATCTCTATGACTGATCTCTTTGTATTTTTATATATTCCATCTATATGTATTTCAGATATATGCATGTATTCATGAAGAGTTGCCTAGCTTGTATAAAACACTGTTCTGTAAAATTGTTATTTTTGGTATACTATGCTATCAAAGGGTTAAAAAAACTGAAGAAACTGAATATAGATAAAAGAAAAATCTGTCCCTTCAGAAAAAAAAAAAAATGATACAGTTTGAGACTAGAAAACAGACCAAAAAAAAAAAAAAAAAAAAATCAGTTCTTCAGGCTGGAGAAGCTGAAAATAGACACTTAACACAAGCTAAAGACTGGCTGAGGAATAGTGGAGGGTAGAGGGACCCCGCGTGATGTGACTGAGAACTGGAATCCTATCTTCCCAGGATTGTAAAACATTTAAGTCTTCTAGGGTGATTATATGGCCAATATTCATATCTTCTTTGTAATATTCCTCCCAGGTGTTTGTCTAACCTGTGTTTAATACCTTTAGTGACAGGGGCACTACTGCCCAAACAAATCCACACCATCTGAAGATGCTTCTTTGGGTAAAAATTGCCTACTGGATATAAAGTAGGCTAGCCAGGCGATAAGTATATTAAAAGCCTAGACTTGCCCACTATGCATCAGCCATGTAACAAAAAAACCACCTGGAGCCCCTAAATCTGTTTAAATAAAAATAAAATAAATACAAAGCGATTTGTTATATTGATTGAAAATATGTGCCAGGAGCTTCCACTCGGCATTCTCATATGACATCCATGGAGGCTGCTGACAGCCATCTTCCTTAAGACACCACTTCCAGGAGCTCTTCACTGACAATGTGTCCTCTCAGTCTTCTCTCCTTCAGGCCACCTGCCATGGAACCCCTGCCCCCCCCCCCCCCCCCATGGATGCTGCATGCACTAGTGTCTAGCCCTGTCACTAGGGTAGCTCTTCTAGATGAGATCTAGTCTTTTCATACATATAAACAAACGAAAGAAACTGAAGGGAGACATGCCTGTCCCTAGATACTAACTGAACTCTGAAAATGGACAGAGAAAAGCAAGAAAAATGTCTGCAGAACAGAGTCTCCCCGCTCTATGCATCAGTGATAACACCCGTGCTAATATTGTCCTCTTTGGATGCAGCAGTGAGTTCTTGTTGCATAGATGACGATGCACCTGAGTGTTCTGTGCGGCTCGTTTTAGTTAATGGTGAGGAGGCTTAAGGCCACTCCCGTCTACGGGCAGGCCTGTGGAATAACTAATCAAAGCCTTCTGGGTTCTCTCTCTATCCCTTTTATCCTTAAAAAATAGAACTTGGAAATTTCTCATATTCTTTACAAGCCATGAAATGTGACAGTTAATTGGTTAAAACAAAAAGTTTATTCTTTAATATATTCCTATATTAAAAAAAATTATTACCAATATAATGCCAGGGTTTGAATTTGGGCTCTACCATCAGCTAGCTGTGTGACTATGTGTATATTATGTAACTTCTGTGTCTTAGTTTTCCAATTTACAAGTAATGATAATTTATTTTGAAGTATTCTTAAGAGGATGAGAAGGAATTAATACACATAAGGTATTTATTTAAAGCAATGCCTGTCATAGTGTCAATTCTAAATAAATATTTGTTATTATTGTGATTTTTGTTATAATAGTATACAAAACTTTTACCACATGTAAATATTATAGAATCTAATATTATCAAATTCAAGAAGAGTTTATTTGACAACTTTGGCTTTATCACATTATTAACATATATCCAGTAAGGGAGCATCTTAAAACTAAAAATTGCATCATGAAAATAAACTTTAGAACGTCTTAAACTCTGAAAGCATTATTTTTTCATTTTGATGTGAATTTCAAAACTTTGCTCAAAAACTCTGCATTTCAAATTTGTTATTTGCAATACAGAATTAATGATGTTTATCATATTCTTTGTTAAACATACTGTTGGTAATGTTTATTGTGAATGCTTAATTCAGGAGCACCTATTGAGGAGTTATTATTTAAAGCACTGTAGAGGATTCAAAGATAGTTCATACACAGCATTTCGGTTAATGAGTTGACATCCAACAATATAGGATTGATCATATGGGGGCACGTGTGAAGGGCTCTGAGAAGGGTGAGCTAAAGGAACATAGATTTGAGAGATTGGGAAATTACCTCATTAAAGGGCATTTGAGATAAACTATGAAGGATTAGTAAAGAATTTTGCAGGTATTGACTAAGTACTAATGTGCTAGACACCGTTTTAGAGGCTGGCTCTGTTTTAAGTATTGATGTGATGAAAGCTGAGATTTATGAAGACTTCTCTGGCAGGAAAGCATACATGTATAATAGACTGGAAGGGAGGGTGTCAATAGAGTGTGGTAGGTTTTTAGTTTAGGGGGCAATGAAAGAGTAATATGAATGAAGATGGAAAGAAGGGAGCTGAGTGGCTTCAAGGAGGAGAGACCCACAAGTTAAAAAGATAGCAGAACTGACATCAAATAAAATGGGAATGATGAAGCAACAACATATTGGGGGAAATAAACCCATAAGTTTAAGTTTCATCACTTCACAGAAACACATCCATGATGATGATAATCAGTCAGAAGCAGAAAATGAACATCGGAAGCTTAACAACGGTTCAGACTTTGTGATTATCTACGTGTGGACGGGAGCTAGAGCTATGTATGGTACAGAATCAGTGAGATGACCTTGTCCATAATTTGTAATACAAATATAAATTACAAATTATAATACAAATCCAGAAGTCCCAGGAAAAGACCTCAGTGCATGCTTATGTTTTGAGAGAAAGAAGAGAGTAATAAAGGGGGACAGAGAAATGGTTGGAATTAGGAAAAAGAACTGAGAGGGAGCAGTATCAGGAAAGTTGAGAGTGGAGAGAATTTTAGGAGCACATTGTTTGTTGTGTCAGTGGCACAGGGGAAGCAAGAGAAATGAGCCAGACACGGGGGTCATTGGTGACCCTCTGGGGAGCGTTCTAATTAGCATGGTTGAAGCAGAAGCTGGAACATAAGGAACTGAGCAGTGGCAGAAGATGTAATGGGAATTTTCAAATGTCTGATTCTTTATTCATTGCCAAAATGTTCCTTCTACCCAATTTCTGTTTTTTAAAAAAAATTGCATCACCTTCTGTTTCCACGTTTATTTTAGTGTTTTTCTGGAAAACGGTATTTATTTCCTCAACTCTGAATATATTTTGTCAGAACTATATGACTTTTCCTCTGCCAAGCAGAAAATAAGATCACTTACGTGACAAAAGTGGGGAAAAATAATTTTTGCTTGCATTATAAAATGCATCATTTTGGAGGGGTCTTCAGATCAGTGAAAATGAACTTTGTTTATTTTTATTTGAAAGCATGTGAAGCCCACCAATTGTATGATACTTCAGTATCCATCTTGCCTCTTTATTTAGTAGATGAATAAGAGTTTTTCTGAAATTTTTCCAAAATTAAACATCTGGGCAGAACTCCTAGAAAGTTTTAGAAATAAGCAATGCAAAGGACAATCCTTTTGAATGGTCAACAAGATCGTTTTAGGATGGGAATGAAAGTTTACTTGCAGCTTTATATTTCTTCTCACTCTGTTATTATGTTATTCCAATAAATTCCAACGGATATGTGGGAAATTTAACTCTTAAATCTAACAGAGTGATAGCTCATTATCAAAGATCAAAAGAGACCACCAACCATTCAAAAATTTTGAAAAAGAGCTTCACAAATTAAAAGTAATAATTAGCCTTTTAGATTCAATGAATCATGAAAAGATATGTTGCCTCCTTAAATTTCTGTTGCAAAAATCAAAAAGATACTTGTAAAGATTTATCTGGCTGTTTCATTAAAAAGCTTGAGAATTATAATTGGCTCTCTTTTGTTTTAAATATTTTTTCAATTAAATATATGATTAGAGTGGTTATGCTTCACCCAGAACATGGCATTGCTACTGCTTTGCTTTTGGTGCCTGAGAGAAAGTCCGAGAGCTGGTTTGAAAGAGGTATTATTTCAGGAGTAGCCACATCTCTCTCCATTGCAAAACCTTCAAGCAGTGATATTGATGCTTTGGACTTGCTTCTGGATACCTGCGAGTGATGAGTTGATGGACTGGCCCTCTTAAAATCCTTATTGTATATTTTAAAAAGATTCTCCTTTTAATCTAGGGAATTTGTGCATTTCTATCCTTTGCAGATTGAGTCCACTTTAAACCTTTCTTTTAGGAAATCTCTTTTGGAGATCTATTCCCAGCACAATAGTGTGATATTTCCTTTGCCTATCATAAAAGAAGTGACCATCTTATGTTAAGCAAGTAATTAGTGGTGCATTAAGTTTTTTTTCTGAATCCAAAGTAAAATGTATAGGCTGTTTGCTGCTGGGTTGAAAACACACATTGTTTTGCATGCAGGTACATAAGTCTTTCCATTGTGAATAGGAACCAGAGTGATTAAACAAGCTCTCTTAATATGTTAATTTATAATTTTAATTACAACAATCTTGTATATATAGTCATTAGTGAATACTAATATAAATATTTTTCTACCTTTTTATTCATAATGCATAAACCAATCATCCAGTTCCTTCTCTGAGGTTGCCTGTTTTCGTTTCATAATACAATCTTTGTTCTTAGTTATGAATGCATTTTGTTCATTCCTGTCTTGAATAATCCCTCATTAAGCTAGTCACTTTCTGCTCCATGCTAAAAAGGAAAAATTATCATGCAAATGTGGCATGCCATATTAAAAAGCACATTACCAAACACTTTTGTTGCTGTCCTTCAATTAGTTTCCCTTCTTTGAATTTAATTCCATTTGTTGTTAAACTACTGACTTGATGTATGGACTCATGAATCTGAGGCTCCTGCCAAGAAAGTGGGGGAAAAAAATCAAAGCCTCTTCGAAGAGCTGCAGAGGCGAGCTGAAATGAATTTGCTTCACCTTTGACAAGAACACTTGAACAGCCCTGGAATCCTCTGATGATTCAACTTGGCTAATTATCCAATTATTTGTTTCGAGAATAAAGGCACCGTTTTACAATTAGAGAAGCGTAAAGCAGTTTGAGGAATTTAGTAATGACAGATGACTTAAGTAACTTCTAAGATAAACAGTATCTGTGCAAAAACTTGTTTCTCCACGGGTTTTCAGGCAGCAGTTCTTGTCTTAGCATCAGTGAAATCCTGAGAACACTGACAGCTTTTTTGTTTGTTTTGCTCTTTCAACAGAAATAATTTTACACTTGTAACCAACATGTCGAATTTCCATGGCTCTTAAGCAATGTTTAAGTTATATTTCTCTTGATTAAAAGCTTTTGGTTCAAAGCAATACTTTTTAATTGCCTAATGATATAAGTCAGTTCTTAGGAAAGATCCGCACATTTAGGAGTTCATTTGCAATATAACTGAAAAATTCATTGCATGGCAGTAAAACAATTTACTGTTAATTACAAGGAGAAGAATTTGCTGTAGCATGCTCACAGATTGCCATGAATCATGCAGCACTCCTAGAGATTTATAACAGATGTGTAAGTGGGATGAATTAGCAAGGTTTAATAACAGAGACACAAATCATGCAGACTTCAAGGAGCTTTAATTGATATACTAGAATGTGACGGGCATGAATCACTCAGCCATTCAACAGCACGGTAACATATGGTCAGCTCAATATGCTGCATCTTAAATCGGTTGGTGAGTCGTTGGTTTTCCCATATGGTGGAAGCAATATATTTTTCATGATTAAAAAAGAATCCATTTTTTAAAGAAATATGATTGCAAAGCATGTTTGTTATTGAACAGTTGCTTGAATGCCAAACTATTTATGATTTTTTTTTTTTTTTATCATGGCAGCTTCTCAAAATAAATAGGGGCTACTACGTGTAATACCAGATTGCTGGAGGCATTCTGAGACCCACATTGGTGCTGGTTGGCACACTTGATCCGCAAGCCTGTAGAAAAGCACAGCTGATGCTAGCTGTGATTGTCAGGGAAATCCTTCAGACTCGGGCAAAACAAACAAAGTGGAAGGATGATGTCACTTTCAGAGAAGTTCTGGAATGCCCAGCTTTGCAATTAGAATAAAATGAGTTGAATGAAAGATCTTTTACCTTGCAGGATGGGAAACTGGCCATCATAATACCATGACCTCCAATGTAACAATTGGATGTAACATTATATACTAACTTAATTAAAAGTTCAATTCTTCTGGAGCGTTTCAAAGGATGCACTGGCTGATCATCAGATAGCACCAATTCTGTGTCTTTCTTGAAGAATTATTTCAGGGTGTGAAAATAGGTATCCTGGTTGAACATTGGTAACTGGTAGTGTGCAAGCATGTTTTTATTGGAAGGAGGATCTGGCAGCTTTTGGGAAAGCGTTTGCAGCATTAGTAAATCTGACAGACTTGAAAAAGGAATATTGCAGCCTTAGAACTGTGGCTGCCAGAATTTAATGTCAACAATTAAAATTTATTTTGATCCTTACCTGGTGTTTATGACTGTTTGTATACACAACAGACCTTACTAATACAGAGATGCACTATTAGATGGAATTACCATCTGTTCAGAGTGAAATGCTGGCATCTGTCTTAGATGCTAAAACTAAAATGATATTATTTCTAACAAAAAAAAGTACTGCTTTTTACTCACCAACTTTAATTTTGAGTATGTGGATGTACCAAAGAAAAAGGCTCTTTGTGAAACGTGTATTGGTTTCTGTGGCCAGGTCTGCGTTTAGATATGTGACTTTATCTGGGCCCTTCTGGTATGCAGAAATGGCATGCAAAAATTGCACTTTCAATACACAATCTCAATGTTAGAATGTACTGTGTGCTCTCCAATAAGCTATTAAAACAACACAATCAAATCAGGTAAAAAATTGACTGAATCAGAGAGTTGCTCTGGTACACAAGATATTTTGACAGATGCACCCTAAAAAACTGCAAGGAAAGAAATTAAATAGGCAAAAATTCATCTGAGCAAAGTCGCTACAGGTCCCACAGTGACACCTTTAGGAAAATGTAAACTGCATCTTCTCTGTTAGGCTATTTTAAATTTTCTCCCACACTGACATATATAAAAGATTTATACTCAGCGCCCCCTCCTTTTTATTTAAAGCCTGAGTATCCTATTAAAAAGGGTCTCTACCTTTTTGAAGTTAGAGAACTTGGAGGATGAAGGACAATGATAGTTTCCCTGCTGCTGTTAGATCACTGAGTGTCCTTTCTGAGAAGCCAGACTTCAATTCTATATATCACAAAATAATAAATTGTGTCACACCAGCATTTAATGCATGTACACAGTGCATTAACTGTAACTGTAGTACATTTATTTGTGCTGGAGGAGACTTGAAAATGATTAAAAAATCAATACTTTGCTGTCAGAGAAGCAAGTGTTACAATGCATTTAAGTAGTTAATTGCATAAGCCCCATAAAAGCTTCAAGTTTGGGTAGCAAGGATGCCATAATTACAGTCCAAGCAACTACCTTTTATTAATGGTGGACTTTAGGGAATGGTGGTTGCTGTCATCACTGCTGCTACACGTACAGTTGAGAAATCATGATCCTCTTCTGTCTTCATGTGTAGGATGCTAGTTACGTGCAAATAATTGTGATCCCTAGAATGATACCTGCTTCGTGTAGTGTTTGTTCATTATGTACGCTGACGTTCCCCCAAAGCAGTGCCTTCTAGCCTATCTTTATGTCATAAGACATGTAGAAAAATCATAATATTTTTAGGTAATGCTATGATAATGGAACAAGGTGGCTAAGAGCTGACGGGGATAAATTGAGGTGCATTTGCTGGCTTCCTTCAGGGCTGAGTGGATCTGCATGGTAGGTCAGATCATGATTTACTCATTGAGAAGCACTGCCTTAAAATAATCAAAGAACTTTGAAACTAGAAGATATTCTAGACATAAACAGGCCTGATACTCTTTAACAAATGAGATAATGAAGAACTGAGAGATTAAGTAGTGGGTTAGCCAATGTTCTACATTAGGGACTTACCGAGCCAATCTGGAAGCTAAGTTTTCCTCTTTTGGGGTCAGGGGAACCTTCTGTACTTCTATACATATTCTCCTGTAGGTGACAAGTAAAGAAATAAGTGGCAGAATAGATTTTTGTTTTTTTTTTACCCCTAGTCAGAGAACAGATAGTCCATAAGGTCACTCTGAATCATCTCTGATAGTTTGTGGGGAGAATCCTTCCCTCTTCTGGACCCTGGTGGTGAGCAGGTGCAGCAGGGCAGGGACAACTGGGCAATCCTGGCTTCATGACCTGGACGTCTTGTTTGTGTCCTAGACTCGATGCCCTTTTTCAAGTGTGTTAGCCTAGCAGTGTCTGGAAAATTGTGTTTCCTGGCACAAAGTTTTGTTTCCTTGTGAAAAAGTCAAAATCGTTTTCTATTGACAAAGTGCCTAATGTAGGATGTGGCCTGCTGTCCCTCTCACACAGCCTGGAAACATGGGAAAGCTGTTTATTCTTTGGTTCCTGTCTTTATAATAGCAAGTTGATGTTTTAAGATATTGACACGGTCATGCAGTCTTCATAGACAACAAACTCTTCCTTGAAAGCAAAATGAAGAGACTCTATTTCAAAGATCTGTACATCAGCAAGAGCTTCAGTTCAGTTTTCAAGTTTTATCCTCTGATGCTCGAAACTCCATACAACATACTTTCTGAGTGTAAATTTATTTATTTTGGTATACTATTATGTTATAAAGTAATAAGTGGCGCATAAAGAAGAGTGTAGTATTAGAGTATTTTAAAAATAACACTTATAAATAAAGGAGGTGGACTAGACATTGGATTACAGTGCTATTGAAAAAATACAAGAACATTGTAATTTCATTCCAATTGAAAACAGACATTGTATGTCATTCTTTGAAATGATTAATGTTAAAGATCCATTTTATGCTTTATACTTACAAGAGGATTTTCTAAGTAAATATGCATAGATTTTGAATGTAAATGAATTGTATCCTTTTGTAATGTATGATTTAAAAGATATGGGCTAATAAAAATAGTGACTTGTATTTGTATAGAAATTTGGTTTGTAAAACCTAAAACCATTATTCATATTGTTATAGGAGCTGTAGTTGTCAGAGTATTTCACTGAAAATTGATCCTCATGTTGTAGATGGGAAAACGGAGGCAGGTGGAAGTTTTAGGTAATTTTCCTAAATCATACAGAGTTAGAAAAAAAAAAAAGTGAAATACAATTTCTAAAAGCCTCCAAAGTCCTTTCCATTGTTAGACAGTCTCTTGATTTATTGTTTTGTAATTAAGAAAGCTTTAAAGATCACATTTATTTCATTTTTACTTATAATCCCTTTACTCTGATAATCTGATATGTAATTTTTCATTACCCCCATCTCTCAGTGTTTCTCTGTGTGTGTATGTGTGTGTTTCACAGTTCATGAGGATCTGTTTTTCTTTTCACCATTTGACTCATATTTGCATGTTAAGAACAATTTATTCCCCCCCTTCTGTTCTTAGAGGGAATCGAACAGTTTGACTCAGACAATCTTGGTTGACTCCTCCATTTGAAACTGTGAAACGCACGTTATGAAAAGTTTTATGTTTTCAAGCATGAGAATATAAAAAAATGATCTAGTTCCATTCATGTCAAGAGTTGACTTCCTACTGCTTGATCAAGTATTTCCTCGATGAATCAAGAAGTGATCTAGTACTTGTGGGAGTTTATATAGTAAATGCTAATGTTAGGGGGCTGTCAAGAATTCCTTTATTGATCGTAATCACTTTGCCAAATTAGAAAAACAAAAATTGTGTACTCTCCCTTTTGGTTATTGTCCAGAATTGTTGGAATTCCTTTTGCTTTGTTTTGTTTGACTTTGACTCTTAATTAATATGTTCAATTAAGGAGTGATTTGGGATTATGTTAGCAAAGGGGAAAAGATTCTGATTTCTGTGAAATTTCAAAGCTTCATCATTATCTCCTTTAAGTTGGGTGGTTGGAATAAAGTGGAGATTTATGAAATGCCAAATAAAGGGGATGTTGAGGAAGAAGCTGCTTTTAAACAACAGTGAAATGCTTCGGTTATTAAAAAGTAGAGGAGGCTTATTCATACTTCCTCTAAACCTTCAGTTAAAATGGAAATCCTATTCTGAACACATCAAATGTGTGTAATTTATGGTTCTCTATTTATCTAGACCTGTCCTGTCCAATATGGTAGTCGTGAATCATACATGGCTATTTAAATTTAAAATATAATTAGTTACATTTAAGTAAATGTAAAACAGTCCCCCAGCCTGTCTAGGCACATTTCAAGTGCTCAATATTCTTACGTGGCTAGAGCCTACAGTGTTAGACTGTACAAGCATGGACCATTTCCTTTACTGGAGAAAGTAAATGATTTAATCAAAGGAATTTGATTGGATATTACTAGGCTAGATGGTATGCATATTTTTTAAACTAAAACGATCAAGTGTCTTGTGTCCCAGAACCCTAGAATATCTTAAGTGGCATCCAGAAAACATAGCAGAAGGCCTCAAAATTTCTCTTCTTGTGCTTTGAAGTAGCAAATTTCAGACAACAGAAAGCGATGTAGTTGTTACTCCAGTGCTTCCCTGAGCCCAGGACTGAAAAATCTGGCAGCTTTCCCTTCCTGGTGAAGATCAATGCCCAGAATGGCCTGTTGAAATTTTAACACAAACATAGAACTCTGAAGAGAGGCTTAGTGGGGAGAAGAAATTTCTGGATGGTTTAGCCTTTTATTTTGTCTTGGATTATTTTGAAGTGGGAACATAGCTCATAGAACAAAATCTTTGAGAGCTCGCCATTTAGCTGATATTTGGCAAAGAATACTAAGAGAAATCATGCATGTAATTTACAGATTCAGACATATATAAAAATAAACGTATCACATGGGTTGAGGTGGCAGCAGATGAACAGAATTATTAATTATCCTTCTAGGTTGATGAACTTTATGCTCAGTGCCTTTTCTTCTGTACCAAAAGTTAAAACTGAATCACAACTTACTGTTTCTCTTTGGAACGCTGGCCAAGGTCAAAAAAGTAACAAATAATAATTGCTCTAGGCTGTTTTAAAAGTGAATTTCCTTTCTTGGTTTAAGAGCTTTAGTTGTTATATGTATATCATTTTGATTTTTGTTTATTAAAATAGGCAATGACTTTGTGTTTATGTGAGGCTCTATGTTAACACAGTTATAATTTAAAAGACTGATGCAAGAGTACAAAATCTTCTAAAATAAATAAATAAATAAATAAATAAATAAATAAAGCCCCAGACCAGATGGATCCACAGCCAACATTTATTAGACCTGCAAAAGAGTTGGTACCCATTTCTTGGTAATTATTCTATGATAATTATTCTGTTATATAGAGAAGGAGAGAATCTTCCCAAGCTATTGTATCAAGGCAATATCACCTTGATACCAAAGCCAGGAAAAGACACTACAAAAAAAAAAAAAAAAGACAAAAAAAAAAAAAAACAAAACAAAACAAAAAAAAAGCTCTGCAGATTAATATCCCTCATGGTTATAAATGCAAAATCCTCAATCCTAGCAAACTGAACTCAATAACACACCAATAATAATAATAATAATTCACCATAACCAACTGTACTTTATTCCAGGGAGTCAAGGAAGGTTCAACATATGTAAATCAACACATGTGATTCATCACATAAACAGAAGCAAAAAAAAAGATCATATGCCCATCTCAATAGATGCAGAAAAAGTATTTGACAAAATTCAGCACCGTTTCATGATAAACCCCTTTACAAACTAGGCACAGAACGAATATATCTAAAAGTTATAAAAGCCATATATGATAGCCCAACAGCCAGCCTCATACTGAATGAGGAAAAGTGGAAAATATTCCCACTAAGAACTGGAGCAAGACAAAGATGCCCATTGTCACCCCTTCTATGCAATAGGTGCTGAAAGTCTTAGAGCAATTAGGCAAAAGAAAGACATTAAAGATATCCAAATTGGGAAAGAAGAGGTCAAACTACTTGTTTTTTGCTGACTGTATGATCTTACACATAGAAAACTCCAAATAATCCACCAAAGATCCCTGGAATTGATAAGAGATTCAGCAAAGTCTCAGGGTACAAAATCAGTGTACACAAATCAGTAGCATTCCTATATACCAGGAACAGTCAAATCAAAGACTCAATAGCATTCACAATAACTACAAAGGAAATAAACCCTGGAAATATGCTTAAGTAAGGGGGTAAAGATCTTTATGAAGAGAAATACAAAACACTAAGAAAGGAAATTGTAGAGCAGTGGTTCTCACCCTTCCTAATGCTGCGAACTTTGTTATAGTTCCTCACGTTGTGGTGACCTCCAACCGTAAAATTATTTTCGTTGCTACTTCATAACTGTAATTTTGCTTCTGATATGAATTGTAATGTAAATATCTTATATGCAGGAGGGGTAACGACCCACAGGTTGAGAACCGCTGTTGTAGAGGGTACAAACAAGTGGAAAAACATTATGCTCATGGATCGGCAGAATCTACTTTGTTAAAATGTCCATACTACCCACACTGATTTATAAATTCAGTGTGAACCCCACCAAAATACCAATGTTGTATTACATAGATCTATAAACAATAATTTTATGCTTTGTTTGGAACCAGAAAAGAGCCCAAACAGCCAAGGCAATCTTAAAAGGAACAAACCTGGAGGCATTCCACAACCAGACGTCACACCATACTAAAAGGCTATTATAATTAAAACAAGATGGTATTGTCACCAAAATAAAGACACACAACAGTGGAATAGAATAGAAAATTCTACAACCATCCACATAAATCCAACTGATCTTTGACAAAGCAGACAAAAATACACCAGGGAAAAGAATCACTAGTGAATAAATTGTGTTGGGAAAATTGGAAAACCACATGCAGAGGAATGAAACAGGATCTGTATTGCTCACAAAAATTAAGATGGACAAAATACTTAATTCATGATAAATAAGTGACAAAATAGATAAGTGTAAGATATAAAACCAGAAGGATTATAGAATAAAATATTAGAAAAACCTTTCCAGATATTATTCTAAGTGAATAATTTATGAAGAAGATCCCAATGGCAATCACGGCAACAGGAAAACTGGGGCTTGATTAGATTACCAGAACCTTTCTGCACAGTAGAAGATATAATCAACAGAGCAAATAGGAAATCTACAGAATGGGAGAAAATATTCACAAGCTATATATGTATATCTGATAAAGGACTAATGACAAGAACTTACAAATAGCTGAAGCAAATCAACAATAAAAAAAATAAAGGGCAGCACCTGTGGCTCAAAGGAGTAGGGCGCCGGCCCCATATACCGGAGGAGGTGGGTTCAAACCCAGCCCTGGCCAAAAACTGCAAAAAAAAACACAAAAGAAACAAAAAGCTACAAATTAATTAATCCCATCCAAAGGTAGGCAAAGGATATGAACAGAAGCTTTTTGAAAGAAGATAGACAAATGACCAATATACCTATGAAAAATGCTCAACACCACTTGTCAGAAATAATTTAAACTGCTACTACCTACTCCATGTTATAATGGTTTTTATTAAAAATTCAAAATTATTGGATGCTGGTGTAGATGCAGAGAGAAAAGAATGCTTATACATTGTTGGTGGGATACCAGTAAGTACAACCTTTATGGAAAACAGTACTGAGATACCTCACAAACTAAAAATAGACCTACTATTTGATCTAGCACTACCACTGAAAAATAAAGAAAATAAATTATTTTATCAAAAAGACAACTGCACTCAAATTTTTATTGCAATATAATTAACAGTTTCAAGGATGTCAAATCAACCCAAGTGCTCATAAATTCATCAGTGTATTAACAAAATGTGGTACATGTATACCATGGGGTACTACTCAGCCATGAAAAATGAGTTAATGCGTTTTGAAACAATTTGAATGGAACTAGAGACTTATCCTAAGTGAGGGTTTTAAAGAATAAAACAAAGAAAAATCACATGTACTCACTGTTAAGGTGGAACTAATAAAAGAGCACTTATGTGCTTATAGGGAAGGAAAACTTAATAGAAATCAGATAGGGAGGGGGAAGGGGGAAGGCAGGGATAGACAGAATCCTACCTAACATATTGTGGACACTGTCTGGATGATGGGCACTTAGAACCATTTCTCAAGCATTACCAAGTGGTCTATGTGACCAAAATATTTTGAAATTAAAAAAAGTCCGCGGTCTTAGTTTTGACCCTTACTACATAGGCTTGATGTTTACGGTGTGTTCTTTCACTTCTAAATCCAGATGACACCCTTAGAGAGTAGGACTGAAACCTAGCCCATGAAATAAATTAAGGAAAAAAAAAAAAAAAAAAAAAACAGATAAATTTTCATTTTCAGTTGTTACTCTGATCCCCTTTTCTATCTATCAGGTTATAGGGAAAATCTCTGTAGAGTTACCAGTGTCCTAGGACCTCAAACCATGCAAAGGCTCAGTGTCTGGGAGGACACAGGATACCTACTGCTCTAAGGCAGAGGCCTCTGCTGGTGTCATGGCCACTTAGGGATAAGATCCTTCCTATTCCTTCAGGGCCAAAGAGAGGCTGCTCAGAGTTCAATGCCTGGACTATTTGTAACCTGCTGAACTCACAGACTTGTTCCTTTGTTCTGATGCTTTATTTGGTTTTCAGTGTGATTTTTTACTTGTTTGTTTTTATTTAAATCTAAACTTTAAAAATCAGAAAATTACATAAAAATGACTATATATGCAGGAATATATACAGATAGTCAATATGTACATATAGGACATGTATATACACATATATATGTACAGCAATACATACAGACAGTAAATAAACATATGAGAATATGACCTATATGTTATGTCATGAAGCAAATAAGATGTCACTGAACATCCATTAGAGTGGCCAAAATCTGGAACATTGACGGTATCAAATGCTGGTGAGGACGTGGAGTAATAAAAATTCTCCTTCATTGCTAGTGGGAATGCAAATGGTACAGCCACTTTGAAAGATAGTTTGACAGTTCCTTACACAAGCAAACATGCTCATACCATACATGTACAATCCAGAAATTGTACTTCTTGGCATTTACCCAAAGGAATGGAAAACTTAAAATCTACACAAAAGCCTGCACACACATGTTTATGGCAGCTTTATTCATAATCAATTCATTATCAAAACTTGGAGGCAATCAAGATATTCTTCAGCAGGTACATGGATAAAGAAACTATGTCCAGAGGAGACAAAGCTATGGGGAGAATAAAAAGATCAGTGGTTGCCTGGGGTTGTTGGAAGGAGGGCCCAGGGGATGTGTGGGGCAGTGAACATTCTGTGTGATACTAGGATGTTGAATTTCTATCATTATATATTTATCCAAACCCAGAGAATGTACATCACCCTGAGTAGTCCCAATGTAAACTATGGACTTTGGATAATAATGATGTGTCAGTGTAGATTTATTAACTGAAGCGAATGACCGGGGTGCTGGGTGATGACAGTGGGAGAAACTGTGCATGGGTGGGAAGATGGGAGAGATCATAAAACTCTACACCTTTTTCCCAGTTTGTTTTTGTGAACCCAAAACTGCTCTTAAAATAAACAGAAATGCAAAGTCTCCCAAGCACAATGCATCCACCTGTAGTCTCAGCAGCTCAGGAGGTTGGGGCAGGGGTATCACATCAGCTCAGGAGTTTGAGATTGCAATGTAGCACGAGCATACCCGTCAGAAGCCGCTACCCTCCAGCCTGGGTAACTTTCTTAAAAAATAAACTCTTGAAAAATGACATTCTGACAGAAAAAAAAAGTAACTCCAAGATTTGAGAACTTCATGTCATCCTTCCTGTGTTTCCCATCGGTTGGCATGAATGAGTGACAATTCACGCATGCCTAGATTCTTCTCCCATACCCTCTCTTACCTTCCTAACCAACTTTTCCAATTGTTTCCATTACCTCCTCTGTGAGTCCCAGCACTGCTAATCATTGGCTGAAGGTTTCTGTGGGGAACGCAGTTCTTTGAGGCAGTTCTCAGACAGATGAAATTCTCCAAAGTGGGCAGAAGGTGGGGCATTGGGGTCCCTGCTTGGTAAAGGGACTCTAGGCGGGGTGCCACCAACAGCTACTATAATGTACAATATCTGTTATTGAGCAAAAAAGAATAGAGAAGTTATTTCCAAAAAATAAATTTAATTGTAAAAGTTTTGTGTTAAATATTTGCTAGTCATTTAGATTTTGTTTAGTCACGTTTACAATAAACTCTATATTGTGTTTTCAGTTCCTAGAACCATATAAATACTTGTGACCATAACTGATTTGATTTTGAATGTGATTTATACAAGTGTATGTGTGTGAATATCTGTGTCTAGTGACAGAAAACAAATTCTAGAGTGTTAACAAGAGTTCTTTAATATTTAGCACCAGCCCAACTGAGGCCACCTCTGGTTGAAGCAGCCAACAGCACAACAACCCATCTTAGGTGGTTTCCACCTGAGGAGCTGAATGGACCCCCTCCTGTATATCAGCTGGAAAGGAGAGAGTCATCTCTCCCAGCCCTGACGGCCACAATGATGAAAGGAGTTCGCTTCACAGGACATGGATATTGCAAATTTCCCAGCTCCACTCACCCCGTCAATACAGACTTTACCGGTAAGTGTGTTTGACGTTGCTTTCTTTAAGAGGTGCTAAGTCCCAAGGTGTTTTCTATTATTTTGATATCCCTTTACAATGAATTTTTACCATACCTTTTTATAGAAATATTAATACTAATTCAGCCCTTTTACAACTGTAGCCTGATTGTGTCAACATGTCCTTCTTCTTAGTATTCTTGGAAAAAGAGAAATAAGTAAAAGAGAGAAAAATAAAATGGTGGCGAGGAAACCTCATTGGATCAAGGTTATGTGTTTGCGATGGTTCTGAGCGTGTCAGAACACGTTCCTTAGAACATCTGTGCTCCCTGAGCAACGAGGGTGGGAGGTGCCCCTGGTGGTGAAAACTCTCGGCAAGGGTCATGTTACTCTGTTGCTGAGAAGAATTATGAGAAAGCTATTTACCTTTAGCTAAGCATGCCTCAGAGTTGTTTTACGTTTTCTTTTCTTATTTCTTTTTAGAAATAACTATTAATATCTCACGTTCTGTGGTGAACCTTATGAGAAAACCTAATCTCAGGCCTGTGGTAAAGCAAGTGAGGCACAAAATTTAAAGGCACTAAAACACTCTGTCCCTGTAAATATTTAAATGCAACATTTTTTACAAATGAAAATCTATGCAAAAAATATTCACAAAAAATATCAAAATTTTAAATAGAGACAGAACGGGACCCTGCCATGGCACAACCCTGCCTCACTAGCCTTACCCTTCTCCCGCGACCTTTCTGAATTACAGTTCCTAATGGCACCTCTTCACTAAAAAACTGGAGCTGTTTGTGGCACGTACTTCCACAGTTTAAATTTTCCAGTTTAAAAATAATGACAAAGTATGCGATATATATTATTCTGTAAACTCAAAAATATTCATTTAATCCATGATAAAGTCCTTTTGGAGCAAATAGCTAGTGTTTAAAATATTGCGTATGTGAGGACAATGAAATGAAATTTGAGCCTATAAAAATTTTTAGTGTTTTATTTTTACCTAAAATAGTAAATAGTTTGCTTGCTGTTGAGGCTGGCTGCCAATGAACGTTTGTAATGAATCATGATTATGTTGTAGCTGAGATATATTGAGATTAATGCACGCTTAACTCCTCTCCCAGTACATCAAAATCATCACTGAATATTTGAAATTGCACCATTGAGTTCCTCTCCCCTAAAATGCTCAACTCTGCTTTATATTCTTAAAATGGCCAAAAAAAAAAAAAAAATAGGTTTTTGAAAAGGAGCACAAGGGTAATAATAAAACCTTTTTTCACAAATATAAATTGAAACTACCTCCCTGGTCCAACATTTGGCTTATGATCTGTTTCTTCCAGGAAATAGCATCCGTTTTCATTCAACTGGGTATAGCTGCCGCGAGGATGTCAGCTTGGATTTGCAGGCCAGCCAGCAGACAGATTTTTGATGGGATCACCTACTGTTGTTGCTGTGAAAGATAGAGTGGCCCGTGCACTGTTAATAAATTTAGTCATCCCCACTATCTCCCTTGCTGGTCTTATACTCTGAGGTGCAAGGGCTAGGGGCAGATGCAGTGTCTGGGAAGTTTTCCAAATTCCTCTTTAAAAAAGTTAGGCTGTAAACACGGGCCCTCACTATGCAGGATCCTTCTGTCTGTAACAAAGCCTCCAGCTGCACAGCAAATGTGCTCGGAGTACACATCCCTTGAAGGACGAGGCAGGGAGATCACAATTTTGGCGTGAACTACTCCCTGGAGCTTTGGTGATTCCTGGAGAACAAAAAGTTCTGCGTTCAGGCACATTCTGGGACATTGCTGATGCCTTTTTATTGGTGGCTTGGCTTTACTTTGAAGGCTTCCTTTAACTTTGCAAATAACCAGGTCTATATCAAGTTATTGGTTTGATCCCTTGGTTGAATTGGCAGGTTTGGTTGAATAATTGTATTGAGTTAGATCATGGCTAACCTAAATTTACCCAATTAATGAGCTAGGGCAGATTTTTGAAACAAGCTCAATGGCTTTCCCTAAACCAGCATCTTTTCTAAGCAGAGAGGGAGGTATCTAATGAGCGTATTACATTTGTCTTCCTGATACATTCCCTCGTTCTATTCTAATTTAGCTATCTTTGCCCTCCTAGTACATGAGGCTCCAATAAGAGATACCATAGCTATTAAATTATCAGGGAGGAATCATAAATTGGAGTTTCTAATTCAAAAGCTCTTATAAAAGGAGCTTTTATAGACTATTCTCTGGACATTATAGAATGGGAAGTATATAAAAGTGATAAATAGATAGGGATAGTAAAATAATTATCACCCAAATATTCCTGAATTAACACTGCTAAACTTTTTTTTTTTTTTTTCACCCTGGTAAACTTTTTGAACGTGTCTTTCAGTTAGTTTTTAGGTGACAAACAGTAAGAAGTGTTGGTGTTATTTGTTTATGTGTGTGTATCCCCTTGGGGATGCATTTTTTTTTTTTAATAGCAATTAATTCCAGGGTGTTACTGGAAGAAGCTAGATGTTTAAGACCTAAAGGAAATGATTTTAAATGGGCTGAAGTGCTATGTGTTATTAAAAAGTGCTTTCAATTCACATTCTTTTATATTTTATGCTGTTTTTATATTCTAACACAAATGTAATGGGCAAATCCTAGAAATATCTAATATGATGAATTATATTTTAAAGTTAATAACTGTAAGAAAAACTGAGCTGTCTTTTATTTTGAATCATCAATTCAGAACCTCAAGCTTCAGCAGAGATGATTCCTGAGATATGAATGAAAATATTAATTAACATTCAAGGACAAATAGATGGTGATATATATAATTATACATATGCTATATATGCAAAAATAAATCAGATTTTACCCACCAATAACAGGGTCTATAAATGCATTTATAACATATTCCATGGCCATGAGTAACATATTGAAGGTTGCAGTATAAAATTTCTAACCATTACAGTATAAGAAAGGAGTGTCTTATATAACTCACCCCTTCCAAATTTGTTTTAAATATTTTTACCTTGCACAGTATAATGAAAATGATTTCAGCACATGAATATATGTCCTAAAAAAGCTGCTTAATATTGTAAATTATTAAGCTTAGAATTGTAAGTGAACTTTCGAAATCTACCTTTGGGCAGAATAATAAGCCAGATAAAACTTTTGGAGACTTGCTTTTGTTCCCTTTTTTTTTCCCCCTAATTTACATCTTCTTTCAAAAATCTAATCTCCAGGAAGAATGTCTTATTAGTCATTTACATGATAGTATAAATTTAAGATCATGTATTACCTCTCCCACTTCTGTATAACTAACAGTAAGGACTTGTGGAACAGATTAAGTTAGTTTCAAATCTAAGAGCCATAATTTAACTAGCTAAGTGTAATTAGACACACCTCTTAATCAATCTTATGTCTCTGTTTCCTTTTCTTTAAAATTGACAGAATAATACCACTTAGAATACTGGTACCTAGCAGGTAGGTGAGGTTTATGAGAGATAGCCCTGTTATCTTTACATGGTGCTTGCTATACAGATTATTTAGTAGTCATTAAACAAGTACTATTATTCATTTCACAGGTATTTATTTGGTGCCTACTATGAGATAGGAGCCTTTCTAAGTAAGAGTCTTCTACAATTTATAAAAATTAAACATTTTATTAACTTATGTGTTGCTACAAAGTATGTGTGCCTAAATATTATATCTGGCAATATTATATGGATGATTTAGAATATGCACTATTTTTTATTAAAATGTGATACTTAATTTTCTTTTTGAAAATAATCTACCTATTGTTGAGACATTAGGCATACTACTTTTCTGAGGGTCTGATCTTATTTATCTATTACATTGAGGGTTGTGTTGAATGACCAATACTTCTAACTCTAAAACCTCTAACCTCTAAAATTCCAATTCTATGGAAAATTCAAAGTAGAGGCTGTCACCAAGGCATCTGTGAGTTTAAAAGCACCTAGGCTTTTAAATCGTTTGGTTATTATTCTTTCATATAAATTTATTTTTATAATTTAAGATTAATAATATAAATTTATATTTCTCTACTAATTTGAGAAACTTAATGATAACAAATAAATTCATCAATATATAAAGAATATTCAGGCTTGGTGCCCATAGGTCAGTGGTTAAGGCACCAGTCACATGCAGTGGGGCTGGCAGGTTCAAAACCCGGCCCGGGCCTGCTAAACAACAATGACAACAACAAAAAATAGCTGGGCATTGTGGTAGGCAACTGTAGTCCCAGCTACTTGGGAGGTTGAGGCAAGAGAATTGCTTAAGCCCAAGAGTTTGAGGTTGCTGTGAGCTGTGATGTCACAGCACTCAATTGAGGGCAATGTAGTGAGATTTTGTCTCTAAATAAATAAATAAATAAATAAATAAATAAATAAAATAAAAAGAATATTCAGTTCTTGGATTGTATCAGAGTATTATAAAGCAGCAGCAAATTAAACATACTTTCATGAACCTATAATTAGCCAAGGATGTAAACACCATGGTGAAACAGTCCCCTGGTTACAGGGGGTTAAGAACAGTACTTTGTCATTCTAAAATGAGAATAGCAAACAGAACATTCCCTCCCTGTGCAACTGGAAGAAGGTATCATTCTGTCTTCGGAGAAAAAAAATCATGGTCATTTTTTTTCAGGAATGGAGAGTAAATCTACTTGATTTACAAAAGGAATTTAGTTCTTTCCCTGTAATGCTAGTAATCCAAATGGAACTGGGAAAAAGCAGCAACTAAAACATTGCTCAGATTGGCATTCCAAAGGTGACCCTCTCTCTCCTTGTCACTTTCTTTCCCCTATTAGCGAAAACAAGTCCACGAACATTTGGGGGAAGGTTTGACTATTGTAGTATCCAGATGCCAATCACACCAGCCTTTTAAACTGCCTTTACTGGTGACCCTGCTCAGAAATCAGGAACTGCCTTTGGGGAGATCTTTGTAGCAAACCACCGGGGAGATGAGCGCACATGTGCACCTGGATGTAATTCCCTTTTATTTGTCTTCACGAGAAATGTGATTACTGATGTTGAATATCTTGCAGATGAGAACTCTGTACAGTTTCTTCATAATAATGATATTCAAGGACACTAAATGATTGTCATACGTTTTCGTTTCCTACTATTCACCTTCTCCAAAATGGCTGAACTAAAAAGCTTGAGAATACGAAACGCAATTAATTACCAAGGCATGAAAAGCGAATGCAGCCTTCCTGATCAATATTCTTTAAAAGCATATATTTTATATCTTTTACTAGAGAATATTTAATGCCTTATTATTATTTTTTTATTATTTGTTGTGAATTGGGACATTTAATCACTTCATTAAAAGAAAGCTGATTATAAGCAGTTACTGTGAAGGTGCAAGTAGGCAAACTTCTTTAGATACACTAATTAGGAAAAGCGTATTAATTCTGACCTTCAACACCCTTGGTGTCCCAATATTTGTTTTCCTCAGACTGGGAGTAAGTAATTTTGCCTGAAAGTGCTTTAAAAAAAAAGAAAAACAACAAAAACAATTCAACAAAACCCTGTATCATTTCAAGGCAGATTTAAATGATGAATTTTACTTAAACTTTGATGTTGGATTTTGGTCATAATTATTGAAACACAAATATATTAATGTAAAATGTGGCCCAGCAGTTTAATGAACAGGCGTTAATGATATTAAAAAAAAAAAAAATAAAGGCGAGACTAAGCATGTAGAACGTGAGAGTGCAGGAGAGGAGACACAGCCGTTCTCCAGGGCGTTCTACGGTTGAGTTCATCTGCGCGACCTCAAAAGGACAAGGATGTCACTGAGAATTTTCTTAGAGTACCAGAAGTCAGGTTAGCCCATGGTAACTAGGGCTATTGACATGCAAACGTTAGAACTGTTTAATTTTTACTACATTTCGGAGAGTGGTATCAAGAACTCGTATGTTCTTATGAAATGCCTTCAGATGGCATGGTGATAACATTGATAGATGGAAGGGGATCATTTTTTCCCCATTCCCCAGATTCATAATAAAAGCTAATTTACAAATGCATGTGTTTTGTTCCTTACATCTTCAAAGTGACATTTTGAAGTACATTTCTATCATGCTACCTTTTGTTGAAAAAAATTTTTTTTGAAACAGAAAATCCCTTCCTTTATAAAGGGATTTCAATCCCTTCAATCATTCTTTTGTCACCCTTGGTAGAGTCCCATCGCACCATAGCTCACAGCAACCTCAAACTCCTGGGCTCAGGTGATTCTCTTGCTTCAGCCTCTGGAGTAGCTGGGACTACAGGTGCCTGCCACAATGCCTGGCTATTTTTAGAGATGGGGTCTGGCTCTGGCTCAGGCTGGTCTCCAACTCCTGAGCTCAGGCAATCCACCCACCTCGGCCTCCCAGAGTGCTTTTGTTAAAATATTAATGGTAGGTGGATGGTGAGCTGAGTTGTCACTAATCATGCCAATATTATGGACTAACATTTTCACTGAAATAGCTGCTTTTATAGCAGCCAGCACTCTTAATAATCTTAAGGCATCTGTCTTTTCCATCTCTTTTGTTTTCAAAGATGCATTCTCACCAGATAAACAGCACACGCACATACTCAAGCCGAGCCCCGAAGCACATGCTCTGTGGCCATGTCCCGAGGTTTTCTGCATGGTCTCAAGTTTACCTGCTTAAATTGTCCAGGATCATCTTCCAATGTGTTGGTCATTTTAGAATCTTTTCTATGATTTTTTTTGATAAAAAATATTGCCATCACTTCATGATATTCTGTATCGGCATAACACAGATTAGTTCTAATCTTCTTTACATCCAGTTTAAATGAGTAGCAAGAGGAACTTTGGGCAAAAAGGAAATGATTAGGGTCCATAGTGGTAGGAAGCTAAAACCTCTGAAGATGATTATTTTTTGATTTAATAAAGTGAACTTTTTAAATATATATTTTCTCAGGAAAAAAAACTAATGAAACATTTATATCAGGATAAATATAATAGCCACATGAGAATATAGATTACGATTAATTTAATTTCTCCTCAGAGGACATTCCAGTAACATCACATCAAACCGCCATATCTTTTAAAAGGATATTCTGGTGGCCTGAAGAAATGTTTTACAAGATTATACCTTAAAGGTTCCATTTGAGTGGGAAAATTTTAAGCAATGTTAAGCAAATCACAAACATAGCCCTCAGGTGTTTGGCTGGAGATTGGCGAAGCCAGGCTCACATTCTCCCGACTGAGGGCTGGTCTCAGTTCAAAAGTTTGTGAGTTTTTAAGTGCAACTTCAGCAGAAAGACACAAGGAAGAAAGAGAGGGAAAGAAATATTCAGGTCATCTGAGTCGTCTCTGGCAATGGTAGCTACATCATTCCCACAAACGCAGGGCAGCCTAGAGGAGTTTCATAGAGGAAGGATAGGGCCCTCTGGGAAACTCAGTGGAATGATTTAGTGATCCTCCTCCCGGACAGGCACAAAACAAAATCAGTGTATATGTGGCTTTCTCAGCTCCTCCTCCCATCACTTTCCTCTCCTATAACCTATTCCTTCGCTTCCCACCTGCAGACAATATCACTGATTTCCTGAGATGGAAACCTAGGAGTGTCCCTGGGCAGGAACTCTCTCCCTTTCCATATCCCACAGGGTCTTCCTCCTCTGGCCATTCTTCCTCTGGTGCATCTCTGGAACTATCTTTTGGTCTTATGGCTACTGCCTAATCTGCACCTATGTTGTAGGCTTCTCTGTCAACAGCATTACTCTTTTCTAGGCTATTCTCCAAACTAATAATCATTTCTGCCATTCCCTTCTTAAGACATTTCAGTGGTTCCCTGTAAGATGGCCTGCATAATTGAACTCTTTCTGCCCTTGTGGTTACAGGTCAGCCTCATCTCTCCACCCATGTAACTCCTGGCTTACTCTCCAGCTCGAAAGCTATATTCAGCCATAGTTTCTACAAGTGTAGCTCACTCCTTAGATGCCCAAGTTTTTGAACACATTAATGCCTTACCCTACTGCAAGTACTCTTCCCTTTCACGTGGCTAATTGCTACTCATCATCAAAGTGTTAGCGTAGCTGTTCCTCTCAATAATCTTGTGATAATCCCTACCCTCCTCCTGTGCTACATCTAAATTAAGGGACTTTCTTGTACCCTACTACAGAAACCAAGAATTTCTCTATTTTAGCCATTACCGCATTTTATTGAAATTGTTTTTTCACTTATGTATGTGCCAAACAGATTGAAATTATGACTGTCTTTTTTCACAGTTGCAGCATTTGTGTCTTGCACAGCATAAGACACATACCAGATGTTCAATAAATGTTTGTTGAATAAAGTATTAACTGAATGAGTAATAGAAAAGAGAAATCCGTAAGAAGGATCACTTAGTTGTAAGAATTACTTAATAGTGAGATTCATTATGCATTAGAATATATTACACTTTTTGGAAGCTACTTTTTTTGGAAGTATTGATGGCTTACAGTGATAGCTGGTTAGTTTCTACTGGCCTTGGATATATAAAAAAAGTATATTTTAAGCTGTATAATACTGGAGACAAAAATAAATTCCTATTAATGGTTCTGAGTTGCTGGTGAGTTGCTTCTACATTAATGGTTATTGCTAGAAAGTTATATCAGGAGTTTTGTGCCCCACAATAGTTGTCACATTGTGTTATTGGAAGCTACGTGGTCGCACATCTCCTAGATACAGGATCTCTTTAGGCTTATTAAATTTTGAAGTTAATGAATATTTTGACACTTTTGCCTATACATATCATTAAGGCTTATTGTAATAGGTTTAAGATGACAGTCATAATAAACATAAACAGTACAATAAAAAGCACTTTTAATCTTGAAAGTGCTTTATAAACAACAGTGATCAATGCTGTGGATGGATTAACAGCATCTTACTGATTGAATTCTATTTCAAGGACGATGGAGGTATTGATGTTGGCAATCTGGTTCAGAAGGCAGCAAGGATGGTAATAAATAATGCAGGTTCTAGAGTCAGACTCCCCCAGTTTAAAATCTGTCTTCCCATCGTATTGTGCAACTTTGCACAAGTCACTCCTCAAGTCTGGAACTCAATGTCTTTCCCTGCGAAATGGATTATTGTAGAGTTTCCGTGTGGGAGTCACTGTGAAGGGTGAGCATCCAACACCTTAGCGGCCATAATGGTGTAGGCAATGTGGCTGGCACTCTGGAATTCTGGAATTATGTGCATTTCCATTTTATACATATATCTTATGCATCTAAATCACGTAAATATTGATGTTACTCTTTTACGACCTCTCTCTACTACATAACCTCTGATTAGTCACCATGTTTTACTCATTCTGGGAACTCGTGACCTTTGTTTTTTCAGCTATCTCTCTTTCTCTGGAGGATTACATGTTTGGCATCTCATATCTACGCTTGTAGTGACTCACTTGAAATTCTGTATGCATTTGTAAACCTGACTCTGTTTATTCCTTTTCTTTATAATCAGTCTTCTGAAAGGAATAAGACTATCAATATGTCTTTTTCTCACCTACCAATCACTTCTCCAACTACTGTCATCTGAACTTTTTATTTCCACTTCTTTATTATAGTTGCTTTCTTTAAGATTATTCATTATAATTTTTAAAATGCTAGACTCTTCTTAATTCTCACCCTATGTGCCAATAAATAGTATGTGTGTCATTACGTTCCTTTAAAAAACATTAAAAAAAAACCCTAAAGATTTATCACTATATTTCCTCTTCTTTTTTCTCTAACTGTGTTTCCAGCCTTTGGCTTTAAATGGAGGGTTTGATCATTCTTCTGGTTGATATAGAGTTTTTTTTCTTATTTAGCCAATGCTATGACTGCTGTTGTAAAAGGGATATTGGGCAAAACAAGTATGGTCCCTAACCTTAGGGAGCTTAAAGTCTTGCAGTGAAATCATGCATCAAACACATAATTAAGTAATTACAAGTGACTTCTGTCTCTAGCTATGAAGCTTATCAAAAAATCCTCCTGCTGAGAAAGAAAATAGAAGCTGGACAAAATTTCTTAAAAACCTGGTTGTTTAAAGACATAAATAAAGTAACTAGGACTGCCAGGAATTGTGGAATCAAGGTCTCAGAAATAAGAAAGGCTGTTTAGGTGAGACTTTTATTTATCTTTGTTGTTTTCCTTACGCTTCATTTGCTATTTTTTGTAATACATAATCTTAGAAAAAAACAATGCTTGATAGACAAAATATGAGAGCTTAGGTGGGGCCAGTAGTCACTACAGGCTTTCAGTTGAAAACCTCCCAGTAAGAGCAAATCACTCATTGACCAGCCTTCCAAGGCCTGAGATAAAGCCTCAGTTCATCTTAACTACTAATAGAATCAAAGTTATCTTTTTGCTAAAAATATTTAGATATTTTCTGAAAGAAGATAACATCAATCAAATTTTCAGAGTTTACAATTTTTGTTTCTATAAGACGTCTGACATTTTATCTAAAATTACCAGGCATACCAAGAAATAGGACCAAGTAACCAAAAGATAGGACAAATAAAACCAAAAATAGAGATATTTCCTGAAATAATTCATATATATATAATACACACATATCTATAGGTATATATGTGTGTATATATGTATATGATGCCCAGACATAGATTTTAAAATAACTATAATTAATATTGTCAAGAAAATAAATAAAAATGAAAAATTTACACAGCAAGCCGGACCATAAGTAGTATTAGAATATGCATTCTAGAACTGAAGGAACAACTGAAATAAGAAACTTAGTAGTTAGAGTTCCAGTTCTACACTGTACTCAATGTGTTGCACAACTATGAAAGTTGGACCAAACATATAGAACATGTATGCTATTTATTAGCAAAAATACACAGCTACTAAGCAGGAGTGAAGGGAAGCAAGTCAATGAGCTCTCTGTTCAAAGACATTTTCTAAACTACTGAGCTGGTATTAGGGAGCTCAAGCAGAGGCCTTAGTACCTCTCGTTGATGGTATCTGGAATTTAGGGCTACAGATACAGGTTAGGTTTGTTGAGCAGGTTCCCAGAGAGATGTCTACAATTTAGAAATTCTTTGAGGTAAAAAGAATAATAATTTAAGCTGACACAAGAAAATACAGAAAATCTGCATGGTCCCTCCGTGTGTTTTAAAAACTGAATCTGTAATCAAGTCTTTTACACAAAGAAAACCCAGCCCAGGTAGCCCTATTGATGGATTCTATCAAATAATTGCAATAGAAAAAATAGCAATCCTATACAAACTCTCCCAGAAAAAAGAAAAAGGGAATCATATTTACCTCATTTTAAAAGGCCAGAATAACTTTCATACTAAAACTTGACAAAGAAATTAAAATAAAGAAAAATATAAGCCAATAGCAGAAATTCAGAAATTCTAAACTCTCTCCTCTCTCCTTCTCTTTCTCTTCATATATATATGTTAAAGTTATATTATAACTATGCAGAATTTGCCCCAATAATGTAAATTTAGTATCCGAAAATCTATGACTTATCACATTAATATAATAAAAATAAAACTTCCTGTTTTATTTCTATAGATTTAATAAATGCATTTGAAAAAATATAAAATCTATTCATAATAAAATTCTCAACAAACTATAAATGAAAGAAACATTCTGGTAAATTGTTTTCATCAAAGACCTCTAGTAGTCAAATATCAAATGACCTCTCAGAGGTCAAGAGCAGGACAAGGAAATCCTCTACATCATTTTTATTCAATATTGTACTAGAAGTACTATACTAGACAGAGCAATATAATAAAATAAAAAGATAGAATCAATATATTAGGTATGTCAAAGAAGAAGCACACTGTATTTGTGGAAATCATGATTTTATATATAAAAATTCAATATATATAAGCTATTCAACTTAATAAATGAATTTAGGAAAGATGTTGGATAAAGGTCAATAGATAGACATTATGTACCATTGTTTAAACCACCCTACCGAGGGCACTTTGGAATGGCGGTGTGAGCAGACTAATCTGCTGTCTGCTCTCCCTTCAGGCCCAGGAGGCCCACCATGGACACGAGGAGCCATCTCTGCTCCTTTTCCTCCCACTGTCCTGACTCTGCTGAGGATGGACTGTTCAGGCTCATCCTCAGTTTATTTCCATTGAATGTTTCCTTGAAAAAAATATGGAAACTGTTTTCTTTCTCATTAATGCATTTGTGGGGTATGATGTACTGATTTCATATAGAATTAGGAACGCTTACATCACACTGGTTAATATATACCTTGTCTCCTTTACTTAATTATTGTGTTAAGACATTTATACGCTATGCTTAATAGATCGGACATGTACCCTTGCATTATGCACCATCTAACAGCAAAATACAAGTAGAAAATGAAATGTTTTAAGGTAGCACACATACTAGCATCAAATACATCAAAAAAAAAAAAAACAAACAAAAAAAAACAAACAAATCCATTGAAAGGCAATGCAAAACCTCTACAGTGGAAATTGGCAGGGGTTGGGGATCCCAGTTCTCTAATCCAGCTGTCCTGGTTTTGATTACTTGGCTGAGCTAGAAAGTTGAACTTAGGCACGAAGCACAACTGAGTGGAAACTGAAAATTATACTGGAGCAGCACAGGCAACGTGATAGGAAGCAGAAGTAACCTGCACAAGTTTCAGTGTAACAAGGAGGAATTTTATTTAAGAACAAAAAGAAAGTTTAGAGCACTTCCAAAGGGAGTTGAAAGTGGGTCGCTCTCATGAAGGAGACAGACTCGAGGGAAGTGTGAGGTGTGAAGACCTCGCTCCTCCCCTGCAGTCATCTCCCTCCAGTGCCTGGCATTACTGCTTTTTCTCTTGGTCATTGATTAGTGTCCTCTATTGGTCACTGATTACCTTGGTTACCCCAGACTCAGACTCACATTTTTTCCCTTTTTTGGGCTAGAACTGTTGAGTTATGAATGGTCTTAGGGGCCCTCAGGCTTCCTTGATTCAAAGGCCAGGCTGTCCACCCCTTCCTTTGTGTCCCTTCTCAACAGCCAAAAGTATTACAGGGAGAAATTAAAGAAGACCTCAATAAATGAAAGATAGGCCATGTTCGTGGATCCACAGGCTTAATATTATTAAATGGCAAATCTTCCTAATTTGATTTATAGAATGCATGTAGTCCCACTCAAAATTTCAGGATTGTTATGGAAATTGAAGAGCTAATTTTAAAGTTTACATGAAAAGGAAAAGGACTAAGAGTAGCCAAAGCAATATTAAAAATGGAAAAGCTGGAGGATTTACATGGTTACATATCAAGACTAACTCTAAGGCTACATTAGGTGTGCGTGCCTAATATTGGTCAAAGGCTAGACAGATATACTAACAATATACTGTGTGTATATATATATATATATACAATAAATGCATACCTATGTACACCAGTTTCATAGCAACTTTTATGCTCAGTAATCAAAAGCTATTGTTAACCAAGTTTCTATCTATAGTATAATAGAACATAAATTATAACAAATTAAATCAATGATCTATATAATACAATAAAAATGAATCAACAATTGCTGTAGAGAACTCACGTCCTATTAGTAAGTGATACGAGGTAGAAACAAAAGAGCCTATTATTTCGTTTTTACAAATTTCTAAAGCAGGCAAATGAACCAGCGGTAATAGAGTCCAAAGATGAGATAATAACAGTAAGAAAGCAAAAAAGAGCCTTGTATTTTTTCTGGAATTATTTTATATCTTAGTCTGAGAGGAGTTTATAAGGGTGGATTTACTTTGTAAATGTCTGTCAAAATGTACTCTGGTGATGAGTGGACTTTATTTTTACTGTTGTATTTCAGTTTGAGAAGTTATTAAGAAAACAGTTCAAGTCTGAAAAGTCCAAAAGTAGGATGTGGAAAACTATTCTAACAGATAACAGGTGCTCTCAATCCAGTCTGTAGAGTTAATGAAGGCCTCTCAGAGGATGAGTTTTATCATCTGAAAAATGCAGGTTGATTTAGCTAGGCTGAAGAAAAAACAATTGGAGATAGAGCAAAGTGGTGTGTGTAAATGTGAATACAGTTGTGACATGATATGTGAGCAAACAAATGAGCAAACAAGGAAAACTAGGATATTCCAATATGACCAGATCACAGTAAGCAAGGAGAAGAAGGCCCTTGATGAAGTAGGCACGTAGGAAGAGGCCACTGCAAGGACCACGGCATTAAGACTTTCGAACATCATCTTTATGCGACGACAGTGAAGGGTAAGGCCTTAAGGCAAGAATGTTTTTTAAAAGGGTTTGCTAACTCAGAGTGATATTTTCACTGAGATTGTGCATATACTTTTTATAGACTGACATAACTGAAAGTGGATATTTTGTTCAGTCATCTGACAGTCTTGTTCATAGAATGTCTCCCAGAATGTGAGACCTTCTCTGTATGAATTAGCCTGAATGAATCATTTAAAAATCATTTAAAAATCAAATTCTAAATTCCACCAAATTCTCTGGGAAAACAGGTACGAATTTCTATTTTGAAAAAAATCTCTAGATCTAGTCAGTAAAGACACACCTATTATATGACTCAGCTATTCCTCTGAGGGATATACTTTGACCACACAAGGCTTGAGCATAAATGTTTATAACACCTTCATTAACAACAGCTCCAAACTGGAAACAACCTGAATGTCCATCGACAGGTGGATGGATAAATAAAATGTAGTATATTTGTATGATGAAATGCTACTGAGCAATACAAAGGGATAAATTACTGACACAAACAATGTGAATACACTTCAGTTCATGTGCTGGGCAAAGAAGTTGGAAGAGCGCTTATGAACAATTCTATTTATGTAAAATCCTTAAAAATTGAAACTCATCTATAGTGACAAAAAGGAGAGCAGTGGTTGCCTGCATCTGGGGAGAGGTGGTGGAAATGTCTTATAGTGATGGAGGTGGTGGTTTTACAGATGTATACCTCTGTTAAAACGTATTGAATTGTGCCCCTGAAACAAATGCAGTTTATTACATATGCGAACTATACCTCCCTGAAATTGATAAAACAGAAAGTGTTCCAGGAGATTCTTGCAACATTCAGGTTTAAGAACCATTGGTCATTCTATCTATATTATAATGAACACATTGTTTTAAATTGTTGAGAGACAATTAACCAATTTTTGTATTATAGTAGAACTTCTGGAAGTTGACCCCTCAAAGGACTATAACAAACTGGTCAACATCTGGAGCTAGGTGGACTGTACTGACACGTTCATATGGTGTATGTCCCGTCTAAGAAAATTAGGTCTAGGTAAGGCAGTAGTCAATATAGGGAGGTGGTCAACTGTGGAGGGTCTCCTGGATTTAATTTGCTGGTCCTGAACTCCTTTGGATAGAAACTTAAGTAGTTTATGTACTTTACATTGGGCTCGACGCTCTAAATTTTACTTGAAACAAATTAGTATACAGTATTTCTTACAAAGTACTAAATATATAACATTAACTGATAATGACAGCAAGACTCTAATATAATGTCGATAAAATAGCATTTATTTTCTCTCCAGAATAGACTTTCTTTTGATCTCATTCACATTCAGGTGGAAATTTTTATAAACAGAAAGGACTACAGTTCATCTATTTTTCAGGTATTTTGTCATAAGAAGGAATTTAATCAGTACAAATATGAAATGCACACTAGACCATGCAGCTGACCAGTTTCTGCTTTGATGCTATTGCACCTGTAATGTATTTTTCATAGCTCATATAATTGGTGTTAATATGCTATGTTATTGAGTTTAACTGTGAGAAAAATACACATAGTTTGCCAAAAACTGATTGCAAACTGATAAATTCAGTAGTCAGAAAAAAACTAGAGAGATACAATTAAGGTTTCCCATATCAATTTGACACTCACTTAAGATGTATTGAGTGGAGGCAGGAACCAGCAGTCTTCATCTATACGATGCTGTTCTCTCCTTGTTTACTTCATAAACTGTGCAAATTAAAACTTTAATTCACAGAGCTGTTAATGCCTCATTGGAAACTTTTAGCAAGTACCCTATTTTGAGATAGTTTTTCCTTTCGTCTAATATGCAACATTATCTCTGCTATGTGGGCAGGTATTGATCTAAACCAGGGGTCCTCAAACTGTGGCCTGCGGACCACATGAGGCGGTGTGATTATTTCTGTTCCTGTTTTGTTTTTTTACTTCAAAATAAGATATGTGCCGTGTGCATAGGAATTTGTTCATAGTTTTTTTTTTTTTTTTTTTTTAAACTATAGTCCGGCCCTCCAATGGTCTGAGGGACAGTGAATTGGCCCCCTGTTTAAAAAGTTTGAGGACGCCTAGTCTAAACCATATATATGAAATGGCATTTAAAAATATCACATCTCAGGAAAGAACACTGGCATTGCCTGTTATTTGTTTTCCCAAGTGATTAGTTTCTCTGTTTACTTTGTGCTTGTGGTGGTGGTGATTAGTATGTATCATATATTGAATGCTATCAGAGTATAAGTATATAACTAGACTCCTGTAGACTTGTTCTTGCTCTTACAGGTCTTATGGGAGTAGAATCCAAGGTTGTTTGACAACTCTTAACCATTGTTATAGATTGTTATTCTCCTGCCCAATAGTGTGTTATAGCCAAAACCAAGCAATCAACAATAATTTAATTAAAACCTCAAATACTGGATTAGGACTTAACCTTTAAAAAGTCTGAATTGTAGACACAGGTTTAGTATTTGTTTCAGACATTCTTCAGGTCACTGGTCTAGCATACAAATACCCCCTTCTTACCACAGTGCACCTGCCTCCCTCAGGGAGGCCCCGTGGTCACCTGCACTTCACAAAGGCTCTTGCTCTACTGAACGCAGTGGGTTGGGATGAGTATGAAAGCCCGTTCTGTTCAGAAATGATTCTGTTCTATTGAGAATTTGGAACTGGAGTTCAGAGCTAACTAGTCCACCATGGTGTGTCTCTAAAACATGGTATAACATACAGTTAATTTGAAAGGAGAGACAGAGAGGGGTGTGCTATTGTGGGTGGCAGAGGAAGGGCGAGGAGGAGGAAATGGTTGAGCAGCTGAACAGAGAGGGGAGGTGGGAACAAGGAGAACACTCCTGACGGCTTTCTCACCTCCATCCATGGTGTTGCCTAGTCTGAGCTGTGTTCCTGGCCTCAAGTCCAGAACATTCCATTAATTCTGGATAATACATTTCTTCTTTTGCCTGAGGTCTTGATCTAGAGATTCTTTAGCCAGAGATTCTAAAGTTAAAAAGAAGCTACTACCATGGGAATGGGCTAAATGACTCGGGGTTTGGGTAGACCTTAGGATAAAGCAAGGTATTCAGAGATAAATAGTTAAAAATAGAAAGAGTAGTCACATACATAGGCAAAAAATAGCCTGAGAGTCAAAGAAAGATTCATGAATTGGGTAATAGTTAACAGCACAAAATGTTGCCCAGCAGTCAGGCAGGTAAAAAGCTGAAAATTGTTAGTTAAATTGCACCATATTTATAGCTCTATGTCCTGCTATCTGACTAAACTATTTTTAAACTTTATTTTATTTTATTTTATTTTTTGAAACAGAGTCTTACTATGTCGCCCTGGATAGAGTGCCGTGGCATCACAGCTCACAGCAACCTCCAGCTCTTGGGCTTAGGCGATTCTTTTGCCTCAGCCTCCCAAGTAGCTGGGACTACAGGCGCCCGCCACAATGCCTGGCTGTTTTTTTGGTTGTAGTTGTCATCATTGTTGTTTGGCCAGGCTGGATTTGAACCCGCCACCTCTGTGGTGTGTACTGGCACCCTAGCCACTTGAGCTACAGGCACCAAACCATAAACTATATTTTATAATTTTTAGATACTTCTCGAAACTCTTAGTACAAATTTCCTAGTGTGTATTTCCAATACATTCTTGACAAGTGAACATTTATAACTTCTTGCTGTTAATTTTCAAAAGATGTGCATTTATTTTAGTCAGTGATATTCTTAAAGCTTTATTGAAATATATTTCGGTTAGTTTAGCCCCATATATTTTTAATGAAAAGTCATACTAGAAGTATTTTCCAAGTATTAAAACAGAATTTGCTGTCTAGTATGCATAATTCATTTTGGGATAGTTAAAATTCTAAGGAAACCCTTTGCTCTTTCCTTGTTCTCCAAAAGGCTGTGTTTAGACTATGGGTAATTTCTTATCTGAATAGCTAAGGAAGATTAGCTGCGTGGCTACTGATGCACTTGGTATTTTCTCACTGAATAACACTGTGGCAACAGATTCTTAGCCCTTCTGATAAGATAAAATGTTCATAATACTTAGCGGATAAACAGGTATCATCCCTGCCTCAGATCCTTTTAAATCCAATCTCCTGATCTGCATGAGATTACATTTTTTTTCTCTCATTTACTAGTTTCCCCCATAGGAAGTCCTCTTATAGCTATTGAGTTCCTAGATTCTATTTTGACAGTCAAAACAACAGGTTGAATTTTTCTTTTCTCCTCAGCAAATACAATAGAAGAGCAAGGTTTCCTGTGTGGTAGCCACTGACCTTGCCAAATCATTTCGTATCTTCTCCAGATTTGGTCCTAGAAAAATCAAATATTAAGCAAGTTTGACAGTCCAGCTAAATTCCATGAGGTCATCTATCACATTACAAACAGTAATTGATTTTAAGTTAATTAGTCATTAGTTGCATAGTTCATGTTTCTGGTTTTCTCATGTAGTTTCCAGAACATTTCTTTTAAAATGAAGAAGAATATTATGTAAAGAAAATTCAGTAAAACCTCCCTTTCATTCTAATTACTTGCCTTTAATCCAATAACAATCAAACATGGATTTTTTCACTCATCAGTACATTTCAATCATAAAAGAAAGAATCATGTATATTTTCATCATATCAAAAGAATTTTAAAACACTACTCTTTGTAGGTACAAGTAAAATTCATTCACTCACTTCATATGTATAAAGTGCCTAATATTTATGAAACAGTACCCTAGGCCCTGTAACTAAAAGAAAACTTAATAAGTTAATTTTACTAATTTTTGTCCTTAGGAACTTTAGGCTAGCTAATATTTGGAAAAATTCAATAGTGTGATTCTTTAAAAAAAAAAAAGGGGGGGGGGGAGCAAAAGCTACCCTGTGTTGTATTAGCTGAATTGTCAAGGATGAAATAAAAAAGACAATTATTGGACTCTATTTGGCAATCTTTAGCCCTTGATAGGAGTACCATGTTCCATTTGGGAAGGCACACTTTTTCAAACACAGTCAAATTTGGCAGAGGTTTCAAAAGAGAGCAACAAAAAATGATGAAAAGCCTTGAAAATGGGGCCTATAAGAAAAAGCTGTGAGACCTGAGAATGTTCAATCTTGAGGAAAAAAGACAGAAGGGACACATGGTAACTGTTTACAGATGCATAAAAGAGGTTTTACAGAGGGAAGAGGGACCGATTTTTCTCATTAGTCAACAAAGATGGTTCCAGAAGTAATGGGTTTAAAACACACGGTGGGGGGGTTCAGATTAAATATTGGATTAAATTAGGTAAAATGTGAATGTTTAAAATTTTATAAGTCCAAGAACAATTAAGCTATGTTGACTAAATCAAATTAGAATTGACATAGGAATGTAGGGGGAATGCAAATCTGATCTAAATGCAGGGGTTAAAGATTAAGAGTTTATATTTGCATAAAATGTTAGCATATCTCAGAGTACTTCTACATATACTGTTTTACTGATCTCTGGACATCCTTAGGAAATAGGGGGAATATCAGCTCATTTTATTACTGAGAAAATAAAATTTCAGAGAAAGGAAATGTTGTTGCTCTTTTTTTGCCCCAGACTAAACAAAACTAGGAAATCAGCTACAAGACAAGTAAAGTTCGAAGCCAATTCTTTGGATTTTCTGTCTTTATATTTCACATTATACCTTGCTACCTTTTCCTTGTCATATGGTTTTCATTGTGGAGGACTGTTGTTAAATCAGTTGGGTTTTTATTTTGTTTTGTTTTGGCTTGGCTGTGAAGGTGCCAAATATGTAGTATGTGAGCTTCCTTTTTTTCTATTAATTAGCTAAAGAATAATTGGTTAATGCATAGCCTATAGACCAACTAGTGATTTTGTTTACATAAAGGAATAAGAAATATGATTGATATACCTGTTTTATGTTATTATGTTATAGAAATATGATTGATATACCTGTTTTATGTTATCTTCTGCTATTTATAACTGTGAAAATAAATTCAACAACTTTTGACATCCATTAACAATCAAATATAGGCTCCAGAGTAAGTGGGATACGGTAGAACTCTGCCTACCATTACCTAGTGATGAAGACATTTTTATTTCACCATTTATACATTTTATATTTCTCATCCGTAGGAAAAAAATCCTAATAAATTCTGGTTTCTTCTAGGGTTATAATGAGAAAACACATGTGAAAGTACCACAACTTATTCAAAGAAATAAACTATGAGCTGTAACTTAGCATTAACTTTCAGTGATGGAAAATGTGTATTGTTTTGGTGTTGGGATGTTTTTATTTTGATAATTACCTTTTAGTTTCATTTTCAATATTACTTCCTTTTTTTCCCCTCTAACTTCAGATTCTTGAGGTCAAAGCCTTTGTTCTAGCAGTTAAAATTTAGTAGCCTTCTGTTGAAATTCAGTAATAAAATAGTGAGTGAGTAAATGAATGGATAAGTAAATATTTGCTGTAATATTGTTATGTCAGATTCTTGGATCCTGAGAAGGCAAGGAACTCACAGGCGAGTGGTGGATACGTGGACTATTATAATGTTTGGTACAGAGAGAACTCTTTTCCCAACAAAGGGAGTTAGCTGATACCAAATGCTACCAAGGGAAGACCATTTGATTGGCTTCCAAGACCCTTCTGGAGTCTAAAAAAACTTGTTGGATTCCCTCAACCATGCACACAAATTGTGTAAAGTAATCCAGGAGGCAGGCTAAATGGAAAGGCTCTTAGTGTGCCGAGCTTGCTAGGAAATGGAGGAGTTTTAGGGGAAACGCCAACCTCTGTAGGCTCCTGTGATACCCACCAGGGTGCCAGCCACCCCCAGGGAGCCCACAGTGCTAGCAGGCAGACTGCAGCAGGGAGGCTTACTGGAAGGATACAAGGAGCTTAATGGCCCCCTGTGCGTAATGTTGAAAGAGGCTGTGATTTTTGTTTTCTTCTGAGATTAATGTGTGTATATTGCAAGTTCAAAATGGTAAGAATCTTAATTAGAGTCGCAGGAAGTTGCATAATATACTCCATGCCTTACTCTTTCAGCACACCCAGTGGCAGAATCTATTTGCCAAATTATGAAGGTTGATGGAGAATAAAGACTGTAATTTGAGTAAATGGGATCTTTGCCCCCCACTCTCTGCCCCTATTTTTTCCAGTTAGTTACAAAGTTTAAAATGCAAAGAAGTAAATCTCCCAAGGGAGCAATTCTATTTCACTGGGGGGAAAAAGACATATGTTGTTACTGATGAAACCTCTGTTGTGGAAACAGAGTCAACCCTAGGAAAACTGGAAGGAGGCTCCACGCCTTAGGCATCGCCACAACACTGCTCAGAGTCCTCTGTCTCAGGAGCCGGTAGCCGTCATGCCTGCCCTCAGCTGCCTGGGCTGCTTCTTGAGGTTTTCCCCAAGGTCTGCTCTTTGGTCTAACCACCCTGGAGCAGATGCCTGGCTCTCTTAAGCTAAAATATACCTGTCTTGGGCCTCATACCTTCAGGACCCAGAGCTGGACATACACTGATCTGACAGATGTCACTTTGAGATTATGTCAATGGCAGCAACATGTTTCTGGACTTTTCTTAGACTCACCAGGGCTGTGTGTTTACTCAGAGGCTTCTAAAGTTAATTTCAGAACTCAAATCATGAGCTCAAACTATAGTTCTGTGTAATTCTATGTGGCCTTAATTAATACGGTTGCACTTAGAGGTCCAGCTACATAGAAAGTTTCATTCATTATTTTGAGCAAATATTTAATGAAAAGCAAAATACCAGGTACTGTGTTGAAACATAAAAAAATATAAGCAAATAAGGCACAATCTATGGCCTTAAGAAGTCAAGGAGGGAATCTCTCTCACCTTGTCTTCTTCGAGAGAGGGACCCACTTCCAACTTTCTTTGGAAGTGCTCTAAACGTTCTCTTTGTTCTTCATAAATAAACCTTTCTTTATTACCCTACTGGGAAAATTAAAGAAGTCTCTAAAGTACAATAGCCCACATAAATCATTTATTTTATTCAAAAATATTTATTGAGCTTCTACTGTGTGCCGGGCACGTGTGCACAGTACTGAAGAGCACAGGAGACAAATCTGTGCCTCTGTAAAAACCGCGTTCTGGTGAGAGTCAGCAGGTGAGAGAGGTCCACGTTAGTTATTCTTCCATTAAAAGGAAAATTCCACATTTCTAAAAATTATTATGAAATTATTCATCTTCACACCTTATATTAAGAATGTCAAATTATCTTTAACTGATTCGAGAAGGATTCAAGTCAGCCTAACTTTTTTATTTTAGTATACCTCGAGTAACCCTTGTTTGAAGGAATCTTGTTTTGGATTTCTCATAAAGAGAGTTAATTACATTCTAATTAATTTTGTGTGTGTGTGTGTTGTATTTACTTAAAGCAAAGTTTTTATGCTGAATTTGCTCCCCTAAAAGAAAAACAATTTCTATGGATCTCTGAAGAATAATCCCAAGTTAGACTGTATCCAAAGACACAACTAAGGGGCTGCAAAAGTTGGAAAGAATCTAAAAGATAGGCCCTGACTCTGCAGAGCTTTTTAAGGTAAGGCATGAAATTGGAAGATCCATGTTCATGTAAATTAGGACTTGGGAAAAGTACTGAACAGCAGGATCATATTATCAAAAATCTGGCTGATAGGTTTTGAACTCACTGAACTGAATCTCTTTAGAAGTACATTTTAGGAAGACTAAATAAACATCAACACTATGGTCTGTTCTAATTCAGGATCTTGCTTTCTCTATTTTCCAGGTGATAAAACACTGACTGTTATTAGTGTTATCATCAAGCATATTGAGCAGTCAATCTGTGGGTTAATAGTAATACACAGTCATGTAGTCCTGGAAATAGAAGGAAAGAATCAGGATTTTTATCTTTTTTTTTTTTTTTTTTTTTTTTTTCTATCAATAGAAGGGAAGAAAAATTCAACACCTTGAGTCAGCTGTGACTCAAGGGTCCATTATAACTTCAAGATTTTTAACAGCCTGTGCCTAGGGTATGGGAGATGAATTTTGTTCCAAAGTGGTGACATGGGCCAATGAAAACCCATGGGAGCAATTTCAGGCAAGTTGAGAGTCCGTTCTAAGCAAAAATGGACAGAATGTGGAGGATGGAATTCCCACACTCGCTTTCTGACCTTGGCTGATATTCCTCGGCAGTTGGTAATTAAGGAAAACATGGAAGCCGAGAAGGTGAAGGAATAAAGGGGATGAAAATAATCAGAATTGAAATAACAGAAATAGGTAATGACATGGGGCAAAAATAGGAATGATGACACTGATACACATGGCCACGTCTTACGGGACAATAGGATGGGACATGGAAACTGTAGGTTGGTTCAGCAAGATAAAAACTATATACATTTTTTCAAAGTTTATTGATATCGCATTTTAGCCAGGCAAACTCACCAGCTGTTTGGTTTCATGTCTTTTTTATCCTCTGTCATGGAAGGCTCTAGTTGTTTTCCTGAAACTTTCTGGACGGGGACTGTGGGACACCAGGCCCCTTTCCTTCACTGAAAAAAGGGATATTCTGCCCTGAGTCAGAAGCAGGGAGAAAATAGGTGATACACCATCTACATGATATTGCCAGAATAAAAATTAAAAGTCCACCAAGTGATCAGGTAGAAGTCAGCAAAAAGGTCAATAAAAAGCAAGGATGAGCCAAAAGAGAGGACTTGGTGTGTTAGAAAATGCCAGGCAAAGTAAACGGCAGAAAAACACTGTGGCAAGATCTCCCTGTGGCCTCAGGGAAGTGCATGATAAAATTAATTGAAGCTTATCAAGTGAAGAGCTACACTTGCAACAACAGCTGCATGGCTACACAGCAGGCCTGGCTCTCTCATCTAAAGCACAGATAACAGGGGTTTGTTTTGTTTTACTTTCACAGGATTTTGAACATGCTGAGCCAAAACTCTTTTTTCCCCCCTTTTTTCAACTAAAAATGAATTTTGAGCAACATAGAGTATTGATTATCTCACATGACCAGCTATTTAAGAGGCCTACTAGGCATTATCTTAAATACCAAAATACAAAAATGAGTGAGGTGTCCGATCTGCTTTCAAAATTTGTAATCTGGTAGCAACATGAGATTAATTTTCATGTATGGCTTATCTATAACTGTGTAACTCTTATATGATCACGTTTTTCTCTATATCCCATAAGGAAATAGTCTGACCAACTGCTTAAAACTGGAATAAACCTGTAAAGGTTTTATAAATGTTTTATCAGTAGATTTGTCTCCCATTGTATGAAAGCATTCACTTTTTCTGTTTTTAAATTCAAAATATATTATTTTTAATTAATACAAATTAATCATATTAGCAGAATTTGTCCACATTGAAAACTTAGCTTGACCAATAAAAAACCACTCTAGGAAACTGATGGATGTTTGATTTTATGAACATATAATTTCTTGTCGAGTTAAATGCTGTAAGTAAAATGAACAGGGCAAAATAATCACCCATTATTTAAATTACACATTATTGAAAATGAACAGGGCAAAATAATCATACATTATTTGAACTACTTAGTAGTATGACAATGTTATATCTCTGAATGGTCATAATTTATTACTTCAAAGGAACATATTTTAAATGCCAACAAAAGGTTTTGTAAGAATTGGGTCACCAATTTTAAGTTGAATTTGTGGGTTCTGTCTCAGTCTTTACACATTTTAATTCTCAAACCTCATTTTTTCACACTGTCCGATGGGATCATTCATCCTGTAGCTACGAGAGTCCTAATCAAAACAAATTTATGCTAATCCTTCTATGGCATGACTTTGCCTCAAATAATACTTTGTTTTTCAAAGTTTATGCTATATATGTACGTCATAAAGTATGTGATATATATGTATACACACACATACTGAAATTACATGCTAAATTAAAATTATCATGAAAAATACATTGTCCTTATGTCTTGAAATATTATGGTGACACTTGGCGCGACTTAGTATTTATTTGTGTAACTATGAAAGTGTTCACTTTCTGGGGACACCATGGCAGAATCACCACCAGCTGCATGGCTAAAACCACAGAAACTAATCGTCCCACATTCTGAAGGCTGGACATGCCAGATGAAGATGACGGAGGGTTGGCTCATCCTGAGGGCGGAGGGCAGGGTGTGGTCCTGCAGCTCTCCTGGGTTCTGGTGGTTTGCTGGCAATCTTTGGTGTATTCTGCTGTGTGAATCCCGTACTCTGCCTTCATCTGCAAATGGTGTGTTCTTTGTGTACAGGTCTGTCTCTTCACACGGCTCTCTTTTTATAAAGAGAGTCATACTGAATTAAGGGTTCATCCCCTTCAGTTTGACCTTATCTTAACTAATCCTATCTGCAAAATCTCTATTTCCAAACAAGATCACATTCTGAAGCGTTGGGATTTAGGACCTCAATGTTCAAATTTTGGAGAAGCCATTCAATTCATAATAATCACTCTACATAACTGCTGAGGAAGGAGAGAACTGATGTGACGCAGGAAAAGATACCCTAATCAAGAAGGGGAATAGATAGCTCCTATTAATTCCTTACATTTAATTTATTTAATAGAAAATTATAATTTTACTAACACAGCATGACACAGTATTGTAACTGAAGCAATTGGATGACATGTCAAAAGCTCTAATAACTAGTATTTAATCAAAGATGCTATGTGTTTTTACCTGAAGTTTATTCTGGAAATGCAATATAATTAATTGGACAATTTATTTTAGCATGCTTTTTCTTACATTTATGGAGATAGCATAACAATCTTGTTTTAAATTTTCCTCAGAACGCTTGGGTACAGACGTTAATAGCATGGAAGCAATGGTTCCATTTTCAACTCCTGCTGCTTTTAGTACATTTACAGCAACAAATGCAGTTCACCAGCTTGAACTATTGTTCAACATTCTCCCACGTGACTTTATAAGGATTTTAATATGCAAGAGAGTTATTTGGCACTAATCAAAGATACACATTTGCCTTCCCAGCTATTATAATATGATAAAGTAATCACATAAAGTACATAGGGTCAGAGACTTTATGTATTTTTTTTTTTTTATGACTAGACTAAAGGCTAATCATTAATGGAAAATTTGAGAGAAGCTCGTTGTTCAATACACAAGATAGTCAATTCTGGATGATAAATACAGAATCCCAATGAGCAAAAAAATTCTAATAATTTATTTTTCTGCTATTCATGTTTCCTTTTATTTATAAGGCTTAACAGATGCAGGTATGGTTTAATCTTCCTAAAAATGCAGTGACTTCATCATTGCATATGTGCAAATTGTGCCAATCATGTTTTCATATGAATGCAAACCCTGTAGAAGAGTCATTCATGTATAGTAGTCATTCTCCCACTTGGTGCATTCTCCTGACTGTGCAATACAGGAGTCAGAGTAAATAATCATAAGCATCCCCCTGTAGCTCTAACATCTAATGTTTTTGTTGATTAAGGCAACAGGTGACTGGTTGGTAAGCTTGAGATTGGAAATTACAGTAAGAGTGGAATTGAATAGGAACAGAGAAATGGGTTGAGTTAATATGGCAGCTAGTCATTAGACACAGACTGCAGCGTCTTGACCATGGAAATCTTATGCCAAATAGGATTGTTGATATTTGGACAGTGTCGTAAACCTTTCACTTGCATTTTTTGTTTAATTCTCCTCTCCAAATGTGTGAAATAGGTTCAGAAAAGATAAGTACCTTGATAAAAGTCATAGAAGATATTAGAGGTGAAATTTAAATATTTCAGGTTCCGAGATGTGTACTGATGGCAGCCTTTGTTCCAGAAACATAGTCGCAGTACACAATTGGGATTCCCATCTTCCCGGTACTTAGTCTCTGAATTAACTACAGCTGTCTTAATGGCTAGATTGTGACTCATCAGCTTGAGAAGCCAACTCTTGTTGTCCAGAGAATCATAGTTCAATTAAATCATTTAAAGTTATATTCCTCTATGCTTCTGGGTTGTGGTCATTATCCTTCAGCTTAGTTTAGCATAGCTCTTTATCTGCCATCCATTCTTGACAATCCCATTTTAGAATTCTTACAAACACAGTCACTATTTAATTATAAAACGTCAATAATCGTTTATAGACATGTTTGGAAATTTCTATAGAAGGAATGGAATCTGTTTCATAGACAAAATGACTTCTTTCAGCTGTGAATGTTGAAACTGAATTGCATTCAATATGAAAAAAGTCGTGTATGAAAAACTTGTCCACTTGGTAGATAATTTCTATCTAGTTTTTTCTCTCCTAAGATGAGCTTTTAGTTTATTTGACAAAACAGGTTGAATATGAACCCAAATGTACTATATAATCATTGAACACTGGTTAGCATGAAATCGCTTTATCAAACTGACTAATATGGTTGACTCTGTGGAAATTCTGTGGTTTGTTTTATTTCTTTCAAATGGCACCCTTGCCTTGTTCTGCCGCCTGGGACATTGCTGTTCTCTCCATATTAATTAGGTAATATTGTTTACTAAATTTGTCTTCCTACCCTCCCATTTCTTTTGACTATGTCTATTGGAATATATGGTCAAATGTTTTTTGTATGATGAATTTTCTTTTTCATCAAACCATATCTATAATTTTCCTTCATTTTACAAATAAAGAATAGAAAAATAATGGAGGAATTTTTGAAACTTTTATGTTCTATGTGCCTTCTTTTGCTTTGGAAATTAATCTCCAAATTTATGTTTTATGTATTATAATTTGAAAATAAGAGTTGTTTTTAACCTAGCACAGAACACAGTTCATTTTCAATTATTTCTCTCCCTAGTTCTAAGACTCAGAACAATTCTGTATTAGTGTACCCTGGCAAGCAGAACACAGTCCAGAGCAGATACCCTATAAGCAACGCGATAGATCCAATCATCTGATTCATTATAATACAAATATTGTAATCAATCATAATATTCGGTGTTCCATAAATCCACAATTCTGTGAAAGGGGTAAGAAAAAAGAAATTAAGCTATCAGTGAGTTTACTAAAAAAGGAAAAGAGATTTCCTGATTATCATCATTCAGAATTAGTCAGACATACACATGGTGATCATTCATATTTTAGGCAATAAAAAGAAAATCAACAAAAAGCCCAGAAAGGAGCAGCTTCTTATTTTTATTTTCTCTAGGATGTGGAAAGAAATAGATCTAGGTGTTAATTTAATTCTTTCAAGTTAATGCCACAATGGGTTCCTCCTGGATCATTAATAGGAAATAAATATGACCTTATATTCCCATGCCTGAGCTCGGTGCTTTCTCCTCTCTCAGCTTCTGATTCCCCCGTGGAGGGAAGGGATGAGCAGTTAGTGATCACAGAGAGGGGACCTGTATTCTGGTTTCCTACACCTTAAATCACTTATGCTTAATTCAGCTCCTCCATGTTTGAGTCCCAACCTGAAAGCCATCTCTGCTGACTTGTGCCTGGGTTTTTTGTCTTACATACATTCACCAAGTTCGGCTATCCCCATAGACAGAGTTTCAGATTGCTCAGTTAGGCATGAATTTTAGAGGGTAACAGAGCTGATCCTGTTGACACAAACTAACCTATAGAGTATATGATCCTTTCCAAATGGACGTTCCATGGAACAATGGTCTCAAATAAAAACAAACTACATTTAAAATGTCCATATACATTTAAAAAATAGTGTGATAAATTGATACAGCCAGATTTTTGTTGCTTTTACAGTCACTTTTGTTGATATTGTTGCACCATTTCCAGAATATTTAATATGCAAATAAAACTCATGTGAATTTTTAAAGAAACAGGTATTTCCTAAATTTCTTTGACCTTGGAACTCTTTTTTCCTCTCCCCCCCACCCCACCATTGCACTTACTTTAGCATTGCACTCAGCAGTGCTCCGCGCATCAACATTTTGGGAATTTGAGGATGAAGATATGTTTTTCTTATTAAAAATGAATTCTTATCCCACTGGGAGAGAAAACACATTAAGCTTTTATCAGTCTTTAACATTTTAACATGGATTAGCCATTTTGCTCTTTCTGGATTATAAGCAGCTGAGAGCAGGCTTTCATTAGAGGGAGAGGAAGGGATGATCTGAAGTGCTGTGTGTCCCCAGAGAGAGGATTTTCAAGTGGAAACCACCGTGACAGTGCCCGGGCTACCAGAGGACAGCTTCATATAGTGTGGGGCTGGAGCAAGGCCGTGGATACCAGCTGTGTGTAGGAAGTTATGTGTGCCTCAGTTTCTTCATATGAAACAAGAAATTTACTCACTAGTGGCTATCAGCTGTCTTCACTCTATCACTATAGTGAATCTAATATCTCGAGGGCCATGGGTGGGACTTGAGAGAAGTGGAAGAGCGGCGGCTACTGGTAGAAAAGCAGGGTTGGAAGTGAGTGTTGCCTCAGTCCTGCTTGGCAGCCTGGGGCTGGCTCTGTGGGAGGTCATGACCCTCATCTTCCAAAGCTATCTGATTTCACAAAAGCTACGGAGAATGCATTAGATGCCCAGGATTGTAAAGGCTACAGATATTTGTAAGATTGATGCAAACATATGCAAGACATATTTCTGGCCTTTAAGGAGTTTGCAATGTGAAAAAAACAAGTGGACAAATAATCGTAAGGAACCAGAACATCCTAAATATGAGTGAGAGTGAAAAGTAAACATTATTTTGTTCTCTTTGAAAGAGCAGTTTTCCCAGGTCAACGTGTTAGAACCAGATAACATCTTTTAACTCCAATTTAGGAGAAGAGATGTTATGGATCTGGATTATAGAGTACCTAGCTTCACATTCCTAGGTTAGAGTCCCTGGGTCTCAATCCCATCTCTCTCACCTTGATACCAGAATTTTTCTGCCAGGTCTGTGGCCTCAGGAATTGAAGAATGAATTTGCTAACAACAAGTAGGGAAAATGGGAAGTTTTTGAGAAGAAAGGGAAGCGAAACCCCTGGCACAGCGGAGGGGTCCCATGTGGGTAGTCTCAGGACCACCTCTGCTTAGGGCCTTACATATTGTTCAGTATGTTCTCTTCTGATTAGCCTTTGTACAGGCAAGGTAAGAATTCTATATGTGCTCAGCACTCTACTTGCTCTGATCTACATGATACAGGAATTCATAGTTTCCAGATGCCCCTCACCCACATCCACGGTGCCATAAAGTCTGTGGAGTAAGGTAAGCTTTCCATTTCCCCTCCCACGGACCGTGACCTGCTGACTGCACACACTGTGAGGCTGGGGCGCTCCTGTTGTTGCATTTCACATGGGCCATTTTCCAGTCCCTTGTTCTTGCTTGCCCTCCATAGGTCCCCCTTCAACCTAAATAGGTCTGTGACCTTGTATAACTCTCTTTACCCTGTCTGTGCTTCAGTTTCATGTGGTGATGATGATAATTGCCTTCCCCATCTGATAACATTGTTATTGGGAGGATTAAATAATATATGTAACATGTCTAGGAGAGTATCTGACATAAAATAACAAACATAAGCATTTAGTATTGTTAACCATAAATTATATGCAACTAAATTATCATACAGGGCTTTACAAAAGAGGCCGGAATGAGATCATCTGTGAAGAATGGGTAAATGTCTAAAGACCCGCCTGATAAAGCATAGTGTTCTCAGGAAAGGGTTACACCATGGCTAAAGAGCTCAGAATGAGAAATCAAAGAACAAGATTGAGAAATAGCAATCAAATCAATTTGTTTATACACAGTATTGGTCCTTTATGGGTAGTTTAGACCATTTTGTGGAAAAAAGTAGTAGGAAATGAGTTGGGAAAGAATGTAGTTTGGGGGTTTAGAAAGATAGGAAGAGGTGTTATCTAATTTAGTCTCAAATGGGACTTTGTTGATTTTTGGTCATAGTAGTGTTATGAAAGGCAGGGTAATTTTTGAAGCTTACTCTTAAAGTAGTACATTAGATTCATTAAATTTTTTTTTTTTTTTTTTTTTTTTTTTTGAGACAGAGTCTCACTCTGTCACCCTGGGTAGAGTGCCGTGGCATCACGATTCACAGCAACCTCAAACTCCTGGGCTTAAGTGATTCTCCTGCCTTAGCCTGTCAAGCAGGAACTACAGGTGGCTGCCACAATGCCTGGCCATTTTTTGTTGCAGTTGTCATTGTTGTTTGGCTGACCTGGGCCAGGTTCAAACCTGCCAGCCTCTGGCAGGTGGTATATGTAGCTGGTGCCATAACCACTGTGCACAGGCGCCGAGCCAAATTTTTTAGTAACAATTGCCTTACAGTAGAAAAAGTACTGAACTTAGGTCAGATGACACACATTCAAATCTATCCTTTTAATACCTTTAGAATCAAATACTGTAAGCCTGAGTGCCTTAATCTTTAAAGAGGGAAAAGCACATCTAAATCACATACTTATTTTTAATTTCAAATAAGTTAGATGAAAAAGATACTGATATATACATATGTATGTAAACTTTAAGCCCTATAATATTATCAAGACAAGTGAATAAATTGAAAGAAAACTACTAGCTCCACCCTAATAAAATCTATCTGCATTCTCCTCATGGCAGTTAGTTCATCAGACACCATTCAGGAAACTATTCAAATTCTTAGCCTTAAAGTTATCAAATTAAGCATCCCATCTCACTTCCAGGTTACGGTGAAGTTCTCAAAAGTTTCCAGAGTCCCTGAGGTTATTCATCCTGAGTTGCATCTTCAGAGTTGACAACTACAGAAAGTTTAAAAATACACTGACTTCTGAATCAGCATCTTCTTCTTAGAATATAGATAGCAAATCTGGTTGGCAGCGATTTCCCAGTCTTTCTCCTGCCACGCTGATGCTCTGCAATGGCTCCCAGGAAAGGAGCAGGAGCCATCCTACAAATAAATGCAAAATTAATAAAAGAATGCAGGGTAATTGGTGGTTTTGCTCCAACAGCAGTTAATTTCAGTCCTTTGATACCTTTCACTCATAGATTTTTAGTTTTGCCAATTCTTTGTTTGAATTCTCTGTTTTACTTTTGGATTGTGAAATGATATTTCATTTGGGTAATTTTCCAGAATCACCCTTTATTATTTTGTAAATGGCAGGTGGCACAGATGGATATGAGCAAGGTCTTTGTATAAAAGCCAGCAATGGAGGTAGTAACGTTGCCCTGAGAGTGTTCTCATGAAACAAATCAGATAAGGGAGAGAAAGCATTGCCCAAGCTGGCCACGACAGAGGATGTGGATCCAATAATAGACATCTCAAAGGATACATGTGTGCGATTCAATATTGTGTGACCTTCCCTTTCCAACTCACTTTCAGAAAACATGTTCTAAAGGGGTGCTGAGGAGACTGCCTCTCTTGTCCCGAATCACTTCCCTAAAAGAAAACACTATTCCTCTGTATTTTAGTCATTCAGTAGGTACATCTCTGAAAAGAGTTTAGCCACTGTTAAAAAAAGAGAGTTTTAATTCAATGCCATTGGAACATTTTTTCCAATCCTTTTGTCACTACTCAAATATTGTTATGATATATACTGTTACTACATTGCTGTGACTTCCAAAGCTTCCCAGAAAGTAACAATTTGGACTGTTGAGAGACCCAAGCATTTGAAATCTTTCTTAAGGCAAAGATAGTTATTTCTGAAAACTATTGTGCTTACTTCTCTGCAGTGCTATTTGTAAACATTGGCATACTTTTATGGAATCACCATTATCAAACACTCTAATGTGTGAATAAGACTTTATTCCAGCCAATCACCTTATCATAAATAGCATTTTCTATCAGCCTTGGAATCATATAATAGTAACGATAGTTTCTTGGACAGTAAGTATTCCCACAGATTGAACCAATGAAACACTGCCTGGAATGAAGGCTTCAACTCTAAGTAAAATTGTTGAATCGAATTCAGTAAGACAATCATAGATCAAATACATTATTAATGTTGCATGGAGCCCTGTTGCTTGTGGGGTTATTAAAAACAATAATTTCTATTTCAGTTAGATAAAATTTCTATTGGCCTCATGTTTCTTTTAAATAGAAGAGTTATTAGAAAGAGTAATGATGAAGTACTCATGCTTAGAATAGCGTCTGATATGAAGCAACTACTAACTGTGGTGGAAATGATCTTCTATAACTCTTTCACGTGAACTCAGGGACTCTCTTCAATAAGTATGAGTCTCCAGTCAGCAGGACTATCAAAAAAACCATTCTAAAACTCAGATATCTATTTTTAATTTTCGTATTGCATTTCTAATTGAACAAGGGGAAAGGGCATCAAAACACATTCTGAAATGTAAATTCCCAGAATTAAAAAAATAACCCAGAGAATCATATGCTCTTTGAATCAATTCACTTGGCAGCTGTCTTATTGTGGTAACACCTAGGACGTTCTTAGATGATGTCTGCGTGATGCTAAATAACAAATTGTATTAAGTTATCTTTTCCAAGATGCCTGGAAAAAATAATGGAAGAGATTAACTAGTCTTACCCCTCATTCTCCAGATGAGAAAAGAACGGCCAAAACATTTTAGTGATTTATTTACTTTAGGGGCTTTCCCTCAACAGTGAGAACGTCTGTCCTGGAGATTTTTCCACCACATCTCTTTGTACTGAAATTTGGTTTCTCAGGGCTACCAGACTGAAGAGGTACAGTCATTCACTTGTAAAAATACTGATAACAGTATGATTATCCAGAGGCTACTCTTACTGCAACTCAAACTATTTGGAATATGGTGGAAAACATGGTATTAGGCAAAAAGGCCACAATCAAAATGGATATTTGAAGCTCGGCTACTAATACGTACGCACTACCCAATGGAGTGAGCCTCGCTCATGTTGCTCTTTAGAGTTTCCTTAATTTCCCTTATACATGTATCCTAGTTCCTTTTACTTCATAGAAAACCTCAGCATTTTCTTTCCAGAATGTGTCATATTGGAAGCATATAGTACCAAAAACAGTGGAAGGGAACTAATAGGAACTTTGTTGATCAAAGAAGGAACCTGCCATTGCTTGAGGACTAGGTAATGTTTAGTGATCTTTCTGGCTAATGGAATGAGGTTTTTGTTTTGTTTTTGTTTTGTTTTGGTTCGTTTAAATATAGGTGTGTGTGTGTGTGTGTGTGTGTTTTTTTTCCGTTTGTTTAAATAAAAGCTGATTCAGTGATAAAAAAAAAAAAGGGGGGACAGGAACCTCAAAAAACATAGATGTTCTCATTCTTACATTTCTAGAGCCATTTTTATATTAAGGCTGGAGATCTGCTAAAGAAATTCTCATCTAGTGCAGTAAAAACATTTTTTTTTTATATAGGAGCATATAGAATCACCAAACCTGTTTATCACACTCTAGAAAACAAGGAAATGTGTAATACATCTTATGATTTTTATTGCTCTTGTGAAAATAATAAAGAAGAAACTTCTGTAAACTAAAACCCTGCATATGCAGACCGTCTTCTGACCTAACAACGCTAGATGAACGAGGGCGCTCCTGTCCCCGGTGTTACAAGAGAGAAGTGAAAAACCCTTCCCTGCACTGGTAACCCTTAATTAAATTGAGTTGTTGGTGTGTCCATTCAAGAGAAGGTCACCATGTCAACAATAATGAGGGGACATGGCATTGTGAGCATTGCTGGACAAGATGTGGTATATTTCTTACTTTCAATTATTGCCTCCTTGTTTGAATCATTAGCATTTGGCAGATTTGTTGCTGAGTTTGTTGTTCTGATTTAAAACTCGGTGTAAGGTTGAATATGTTATCTTGATCTTGTATTTCTGCCATGACTTGCATTTCTTGCTGGGCTTCTGACTTGAATTGCTCTATTTTTTTGCTGAGCTTTTGCTTTGTCTTGTTGTATTTCTATCTGAAGTTCTACCCCCCTACACACACACACACACACACACACACACACACACACACACACACCTTCTTTTTGTTATATCTCTAGTTGGCCTATTGTATTTCTCTGGCCCATTCATTAGCTTTTTTTTTTTTTAGTTACCCCCATTCAGGGTATGCAGTGCCTAATTGCTGTCTCTAACTTGCTGTATTTTCTATCAGGTCTGATACTGCCGGAGAAGGGTTTCTGCACTTTGGCTAATGTGCTGTTGTCTAAATTTGCAGTGTTTCAGCTCATTACACTGACTTTAATTTTGATGTATTTGTATTTTATCCAGTTCAAGTCATGTTTCTTTCCTCTATCAATTTAATTACTTTGTGCCTGGGCAACATTCTGTTTATACAATTGCTGCTAGAGCGACAAAAGATTTCTATTTAAATTACCACCCAGAACATCAGCAAGTCAGACTAAAAGACACCCAGAACACCTCTGATTGATGTCTTCCCTGTATGTGGATAAGAAAATCTAGAATATTCAAACAGTCTTCTTTATAGAACTTGGGTGAGCTTGGTTTATAGTTGTGGAGTCATTAACAGAAGAGGTATTGGGGCTATAGGGTCACTGTATTGCTTCTTTGTAGGAAAAAAATATATATATGACCAATTTCTATTCTGTACAAGTCATGCCCTTATAGTAGAAAAAGTCTTTCTTAGGTGTTTAACTTACATGCAGCTTGGCTACCCAAGCTCCAGCTTTTCTTTTTCGTTATGAATATGTGTAATATGTGTTTATGGGTTTGAATCTTGCCTTTCTAGTAATATTGCATTTGGATTTATAAGTCAGGAATACTTACTAAATCTCTATTGTGTATACAGAACTATAGCAAATGGTCTAAAATGATGTGGGAAATATGATAAACAGTCCTGCTTGCAAAGACTTTCAGTAATGCAGAAAAACAGAAAAGCACATAAGAATTACATCCTTAAAAATGGCAACAGTGATAAACAGTCTAGTGCAATTGTCCTTACGATAAAAGAATTAATTTTTCCTTCTGGGTAGATGCCCAGTAATGGGATTGCAATGGGAGGTCCAGCTTGAATTCTTTGAGGGTTCTCCATACTTCCTTCCAAAACGGTTATATTAGTTTGCAGTCCCACCAGCAGTGTTCCCTTCTCTCCATATCCACGCCAGCATCTGCATTTTGAGATTTGTGATGTGGGCCATTCTGGCTGGGGTTAGATGGTATCTCTGGGTGGTTTTGATTTGCATTTCTTTCATAATTAGGGATGATGAACATTTTTTCATATGTTTGTTAGTCATTCATCTGTCTTCTTTAGAGAAGGTTCTATTCATGTCTCTTGACCATTGATATATGGGATTATTGTCTTTTTTCATGTGGATTAATTTGAGTTCTCTATAGATCCTAGTTATCAAGCTTTTGTCTGATTCAAAATATGCAAATGTGCTTTCCCATTGTGTAGGTTGTCTATTTGATTTGGTTGTTGTCTCCTTAGCTATACAGAAGT